>CAJQUW010013815.1:450000-755527 GCA_907163375.1 Prostheceraeus crozeri | reverse complement strand
GGTAAATCCAATTTATATTCCCACAACATTTGACGAAAATGTGTCTTTGGATTTCGTAAAATCCATATTTCTGAACCGATTTCAATAGTTTTTTTAATCGAACCGTAAAGATCCTCATCTATTATGGCATGGTTTTTTAAAAAGTCACAAAGCCAAGATCTTCACAAGTTGCCGTTTTTTGCCGAAAAAAGCACCAAAAAGGCATGTCCAAAGTTGCAGTACTCTCAACTTCAACACGGAGTTTTCGATTAGATACACATTCAAATACACCCACTAATATTTATATCATGTGAAAGAAGAAGATCAGCTCTTTAAGACAGTCCTAATTTTAAATATTATAATCAAGTATTAATCATTGAATTTTCACTGGGGTTCCATTGTCCAATGAAAAAATATGTCCCTCTGACCGAGACGTTTTCTGTCCTCTGACGCGATGGTACCTTTTCTCGAAGAATATTGATTCTTCCATTATAAACGTTTTGCACCAAACGAATCCTCTAGTGTGCTAGTTTATAAATCCGTAAAGAAAATTCAGTTTGATGCCGTTACAAGTAAGTAATATTGATTTAAAAATATTTTTATTCGTTTTTTCGACCAGAGAATTTGAATATTCCCAAAAATTTCATATAGATGCTGAAACCAGAAATTTTGTCAGGAATCGATGAAATTTCACAGCATAGGAGGGATCCATGCTCTTAACATCTATGCAAAAGAAATTTTTTATTTATATCAATTAACCCTCTCAAAATCTCCAAAAACCACGAAAATGTCCTCTGACCGAGACCATAAAAAAATCTCGGTCAGAGGACAACGTTGAAATTGAAGATCTCGGTCAGAGTACAAGGGTCTCGGTCTAAAGACATGATAATGTATGCAATTACATTTCGATCACTTCGTTTTACGCGTTCAAGTATTCGTCCGAAGTTCCCGCAGTCTGATGAACCCAAATGCATAAACCGAAGAGTTTCCTGTTCGACATGAATTTGTCCTCTGACCGAGACCTTAAAAATCTCGGTCAGAGGACAAGGTGGGTCACGGTCAACGGACATTATATGTAATACGTTACATTTTGGTCACTTCGCTTTCCGCATGCAACCATTCATCCTAAGTTCCCAGTTTCATCAGCAACCCAAATGCAGAAGCCGAAGAGTTTCCTATTCGACATCTATCTGACCGAGATCAATTTGTCCTCTGACCGAGATGTAGAAAAAATGACTTTTTAAAAGTGCTAGATTTCTATGGAAAGTTTTTATTTGGTGTGGTCGCAGCTAAGATTTTCGTGTTCAGCGTAAAAAAATGAGTATGTATGCAAATTTTCACGGAAATCTGAGACCCAAAGTTGAAAAGACAGAAATGTTGTGGAATAAATTGGATTTACCCAGTTGCATAAATGCAGTGCTAGCACACGATTATTTTTAGTTACGGTAACATCAAGCACAGCAGTGGCGTCATGTTTTATTGAAATATCAATGAAAGTAGAAGGCCTATCCGCTGCTGTAGCAGTCAAATGAAAAATGTGCGAAAACTGCCCATGAGCCTACTGCTTGAGTGCAACGCTTGGCGTTCGGCACTCATTCAACTGTTTGCATGTGCAGACGTGATGGTAAGACGTGTAATGGTAATTGACGTACCTGTGGGGAGCCAACCTGACGATTCCCACACAGTCATTCAATAAATAGCTCGCGCGAGTTGTAGGCCTACTATCGCACTGTCCCTCGGACAATGAATCGACCCTCGATGAAGAACTCAAGCTCTCGACCTGAAGTCATGATTTGGTCACTCACCTGGTCCAAAGATATAGTCATCTTCAAATGAGCACGGTCTGCGCATGGTCAATAATGGTTTGGTTTAACCCTATAACTACTGAGAAAAATAGTAGCGTTACTTACGGTGGGGTCGCTGGCGACCCCAATCACAAAATTCCATAATTATCTGATTGATATATGGTAATGACCTTGAATTGCTTTATACATTATCAAACAATTGAAATAAGTCATAGGGGAATCATTTAGTTCAAGTATTGGGTCAACATAATTGGCATAAACCTTCAGAATTTAGGGCTATACCTTATATGTATGCCTAATAGGCCTACATATGGCCTTCTCTTCTTCGATGCAGTGCTAGGCAATTGAAAGACCAGCTATTACACTGATAGTTGACAAAGACATTGCAGCACCGAGTTCAGTGTAAGTAACTATCTTGTCGTCTACATGTGTGTTCTTCTATACAAAGCTTATTCTGAAGGGGGAGTGAAGCGCTGTTCTAACGGGGACGCTATTATCAATAACTAACTCACTGTGGATGACACTGCATTCACGCCGATAATTCCTGTAGGCCTAGACTTCATTGCTTTCCCACGAGGTGAGCTTGATTGTCATTGGTTGATACTTGAAGCAATCACGTCCTTGCAATAAATTGGTTCGTCTCATGCATGTGTCATCATTCAGATGCGTAACCTATGTCATGGCCACTGGCAGGGAACGTCGACAGGCTGCGATTTCGGCGACCAATTTACTATTTGGAGAACTTCATGATGAAGAGGATATCATCAGCGATGACACCTTGACTCCGAAGAAATTGACAATGTTGTATCTAATGCCGAAAGTAATGACTCTTCACACATGAGTAGCGACGACGAAGAACATAGCCCCTCTGCGACAGCGAATAGGCCTACAACAACGTGATATTACTGATTCCGCTTCTCGTCTTGACAGCTTCAAGTCACCGGATGGGAAAGTGTGGGTCTCCACATCCGATCACGTACAATCGCGGCCGTCGTCCACTATCGAACATCGTAAGAGACGTAAGCGGACCCTCCGTCAGGTTAGGGAGGCGGCTTCCTCTCCAAGTGCTACATTCATGAGCTTCGTTACACCTGAGATAATTGACATTGTCGAAAAATTTACAAATACTGAAGGACACCGTGTATATGATGACTGGATTGATACCACCGCAATGGAAATAAGGACTTATCTCGGACTGATCTTTATTGCTGGGGTCTATCGAGGACGACACGAACCCATCGCTCATCTGTGGAATCTGAAGACGGCCGTTCGATATTTCGACAGGCTATGGCGCGTGACCGCTTCCAACATTTGACGCGTGTGCTGCGCTTTGATGACAAAGAAACCAGACAGGAGCGACGTCTACGAGAAGATGGCTCCAATTCGCGAGGTGACTGAAAAAATTGCAAGCAGATGTCGCAACAATTTCAAACCTGGATTTCAGTGTTGTGTAGACGAACAACTTGTTGTGTATCGTGGACGCTGTCCTTTCCGTGTCTACATACCTAGTAAGCCAGGTAAATATGGCTTGAAAGTTTGGGCCTGCTGCGACGTGGATACGTCTTATGTTTGTAATTTTGAACTATATACTGGGAAGATTGGCCGAAGTCCGGAAGTTGGACAAGCTACTCGCGTAGCTTTGGATATGACATCGTCATTACAAGGTTCGGGAAGAGGGTGCACAGCGGACACTTTTTTCTCCTCGAAAGCTTTGGCCGAATCCTAAGCGCGAAATGTGACTTATTAGTGGCACAGTGAGAAAGAACAGGAGGTTTCTCCCTCCGATTATCTCTGACGTGCAAGGAAGAGAAATCAATTTTTCTGTTTTCGCGTACACCAAAGACTTGACTCTTGTTTCTTATGTTCCTAAGAAGCAGAAGAATGTGATTTTGATGTCATCACAGCATCATGATGGTCGGATCAGTGAAAGAAGAGACAAGAACCCGGAGATCATTATCCACTACAATAGAACAAAAGGAGCTGTGGACACGGCCGATCAACTCCTGAGAACATACTCTTGTCAGCGCAAATCTCGCCGTTGGCCGATGATATTTTTTCAACCATCTAATCGACATCACCGCATTGAACGCGTATATCATCTTCTTCATGGTCAATCCTGATCTGCTTTCCGGCAAGTCTCAAAAGCGATGCCTTTTCCTGGAGCAGTTAGGAAAGGAACTCATTTCAGACGCTGTGAATTCCAAAATCCCTGAGCGGCCATTACAGCATGTGCGCGAGAGAGATCAGCGAGATGTTATCCGACAGACAAACATGAATCGGAAAAGAGCTCGTTGTTCATTATGTCCCTGAGCAGATGACCGAAAGACAAGTGAAAGATGTAGTACTTGCAACACTCCAATTTGCAAACAAAAACACCTAAAGATTGTATGTACATCTTGTCAATGATCTGTTAGTGTCTGTCTCATTTTTACCATGTTCTGCATCGTAACGCGCCGTATTGATCTTTATGAATTATGAAACTTCTTTGTTTTTTCTTATCGCTATGACAGGAAAACACATATTCTGTATCCACTTCACATGTCGATTTATGGCTTCTAAATTTGTCAATGCAATTCTCATTTACAGATACATGTGCATTCCTGGATGAGCCATACCTATGTGCAGATGAAAATAAGTATGCCTATAATACTTCACAGCTAACAGTGTAGGCCTATTCAGCAATTGTTTACCTTTGATAATAAAACAAATTAACAGTAGATAATGTTTATTGAGTCATTTTTCTATACAGCCATGGATTTACGAAAGGAATTCATGTTCATAATATACGCAACAACATTAAATATCAGTGGGGTCGCCAGCGACCCCAGGCGTAAGTAACGTTTGAATATTTTTAAATCACTGCTACTTTTTTGTGAAAGGGGGTATAAGTAAACGGTATCGTCCAGACACAGTTAATACGCTAACTTAAAAATACACGGTTGAAATAATCAGCAAAAAATAATTTTTGGACTTGAAAAATACGATGAAAGGAAGCTTTGGGGTCGCTAGCGACCCCACCGTAGTTACAGGGTTAAATGCACCTTCATGCAGATGCGAATAGGGTCTATTACCGAAGTTCTCTTTTTTTCTTCAATATGAACACTCGCACAAAGATGTTCATCGCTGTCATCTACATCAAAATTATGTATGTGAATACAAAAGTCTCTGTATGTGAATTACTCTAGCTCGTTTATGAGCCACAAGTCAGGAAAGACATGTAAATAAACCACATATGGGCCTAAGCCTAGATAAATTCAGAGCTAAATCTGCTACTTCAGAGCTAATAAGCTTCTGTAGCAACTATGAAAATTGACAAAAGAGCGATGTGGAAATCCCATTTTTTGACATGGATGAAAGCTTATGTTACATAAGTGAGGCATATTTTAAAAAATTGGAAAAGTTATGTAATGATGGCTTTATATGTATAGCCACACCAATACGTCAAAGTGCCGTGAGCTGCTTTTGCACCCCGTTCACCCACGAACCGCTAAAACAATTGCTGTCGACCCTATCTGCATCACACCAATAAAACCAGTCCTGCTGTTATTCAAATATAGGTTGCTATCAGCCTCAAGAATTCAAAAAAACAGGTTTGTAAAGTAGTTACTATAATGACGGTATCAAAACTCATATAAAACGAAACACAACTCTGTCTAGCATCAGAGAAGGCTGACATTCAAAAATTCAATCAAGAAGGCAAGGTAAGAAAATGAAAGAAGTAGCACCATCGGCAAGCCGACGAGGACAAAGTACGGGAAAATACGGATTCCTGGAAGATCTCCATTTCTGGACTGGACCGCTTTGTAGGAAATTGTTTCTAGAAACATCACGAAAGAGCAACGTGCAGACTATCACGTGACGAAGAAGACGTTGTACTGCTCGGTGGGTAAAGAGAACTGAGAACGGCCGAAGTGATCATATCGTCCGGATCAACTGAAATAAAGACAACAGAATTTTATACAATTCAACTTATCACCATCAACCAATTATCATTAACATATTTTAATAACTACAACCAAGGATTTTTGGCATAGTGGCTAAGTTCTTGGCCTAGCGATCTTTTGATCCAGAAGTCGAGCCCCGAAAGTGTCATTGGCTGGACTCAGTCCTTCTTTCAAATGCCTGAGGTACATTTCAGTCAATAGTGACTCTATTTCTTTTGTTTGATGGATGCTAATTTTTCTATACTATAACTTTAATTTTTGAGGCTGTGCATCTTAAATGCACAGGACCGCGCTTGGTTGGGTTTGAGCGTTCAGGATTTAGCGATCGAAACGCGATCGTCGTGACCAAGTTCCTGTTGATGACCTCATTAAAAATAGTCACATAATTTGTATGCATATTTTGTAGAATTTTTTCACGTTTTAGCTTAAGGAACTAATATTAATTCTCTTGCACACCTGGTAGATTTTAAATAGCGTAATTCCGCTTTGTTAGCTAGATCTGGTATTTTGATTGGAAACAGACCTGTCCTCTTATCATCTGAATGGACAGACTGTTAAATAGAATCTTTTCAATATATAAGTGATTTTGAATAGAACGACTTACTCGCCAATTCATTACACATGAGGAGAGGAGAACCGTTGTTTGTTCTTCTGGTAAGTATTTTTAAATTTTTAGACATTTTAGGATATAAAAATTTTCTTTTAAATCATATTTTGCACCTACTAAAAATTAACTAATCATTAGCTTGTATTTTTATTAAAAAATTTGTTACCTTGACGCACTTTGCTACGTTGAATTAGAATTCGGCAGGAAAGACTTTCGGACAAGAAGTACCCCAACGCTCCAGAAAAATCTGACTATTACAGCACCATCTAAGCCACCAGCATGGGAAGTGGTGGCGACGTAAAAAGCACCACCAATGCTTTCCGAAAACTAACACGAGGACAGACATTTTGAATACTTATTTATCGAATTTCAAACTTACTACTTTCCCTTTTCTGATTACCGGAGTTTTAACGATGAAATCAATGTCCCGCGCAGTTTCTTGCCAAGAGTACCCGGTATACAATCTCAGAAGAAACTTGTTGTAAATTACATACCAGCACTCTATCCGATAGAGTGAGATTATGATCTTAACTGACCAGTGCTCTATTCGATGAGTAGTAAGGAAGTGACAAACACCAGATAGCGCAAGATGGCCGCCATCGCTGACTCCCCCCCCCCCTCTGGAACGGCAGAGTGTCGTGGTCGGCCGCCGTGGTGCTTCGGGTCTGAGTCCCCCCCCCCCCTCTGGAACGACAGAGTGTGAGACTCGGATGTGTTGGTCTCGTATGGGTTGACGTGACCGACCGCCAGGATTAGTGTTGAGGCTATAGTGTGTGATGTTTTTGGTGCAATCTGCTGAATGTTGGGTTGTAAATGGGTTGTTTCGAGTGGAAGGAGTGTTCGGATGAGAAAACGGAGTCCAGATTCGGAATCTACGTGAAATTTTGGGTTAGGAAGGATGTTTCCAGCGAAATCGGAGAGAAAAAATTTTCAACATTTTTCGAAAAAACGACAGAGTTAGAATTTGGGATGTTTTGGTGTGTAGCGCCCAAACGAAGCATCGGATGAGAAAACGGAGGCCAGATTCGGAATCTACGTGAAATTTTGGGTTAGGAAGGATGTTTCCAGCGAAATCGGAGAGAAAAAATTTTCGGCTGACGTCCCCCCCCCCCTCGGGAGAGCTCGCTTCGATTTTGGCTTCCAGTGGACGGATTTTGTCGTGCGATAGCTCGTTTGAAAGCTAAGAGTGAGACAAATTCAGTGAAACAATCGGCTTGTTCCTATCTGTCTTCGTTCAAAAGTTAGAGCGGTTACAAGATTTTAGGTCGGAGCTCGCTTACCTGAAAAAATCCTAAGTGTCAGAGTGACTTTGTATGGGTAAAAATTTGAAAATTTTCCAAAGTGTGGAATTTCGACCTGGGACCGTCACCAAAAACATTTTTCATCAAATTCTGAAATTCCGCTGACGTCCCCCCCCCCTCTGGACAGCTTGCTTCGATTTTGGCTTCCAGTGGACGGATTTTGTCGTGCGATAGCTCGTTTGAAAGCTAAGAGTGAGACAAATTCAGTGAAACAATCGGCTTGTTCCTATCTGTCTTCGTTCAAAAGTTAGAGCGGTTACAAGATTTTAGGTCGGAGCTCGCTTACCTGAAAAAATCCTAAGTGTCAGAGTGACTTTGTATGGGTAAAAATTTGAAAATTTTCCAAAGTGTGGAATTTCGACCTGGGACCGTCACCAAAACATTTTTCATCAAATTTTGAAATTTCACTGACGTCCCCCCCCCCCCCTCTGGACAGCTTGCTTCGATTTTGGCTTCCAGTGGACGGATTTTGTCGTGCGATAGCTCGTTTGAAAGCTAAGAGTGAGACAAATTCAGTGAAACAATCGGCTTGTTCCTATCTGTCTTCGTTCAAAAGTTAGAGCGGTTACAAGATTTTAGGTCGGAGCTCGCTTACCTGAAAAAATCCTAAGTGTCAGAGTGACTTTGTATGGGTAAAAATTTGAAAATTTTCCAAAGTGTGGAATTTCGACCTGGGACCGTCACCAAAACATTTTTCATCAAATTTTGAAATTTCGCTGACGTCCCCCCCCCCCTCTGGACAGCTTGCTTCGATTTTGGCTTCCAGTGGACGGATTTTGTCGTGCGATAGCTCGTTTGAAAGCTAAGAGTAAGACAAGTTCAGTGAAAGAATCGGCTTGTTCCTATCTGTCTTCGTTTAGGTGTGAGACGCCATTTAAGATTTTGGGACATTGGCGAAAAACGACAGAGTTAGAATTTGGGACGTTTTGGGCTCTAGCTTCAAAACGAAGCATCGGATTGGAAAACAGAGACCAGATTTGGAATCAGCTTGATGTTATTGTCCAATGAGGATCATCATCCAATGAGAATCAAGCATTTCTTTATAAATAGCGAGCCTTCCACAGTGAGAATCATTCCATCGTTGAATCACACGAGTGACGGACGCACATTTTCTCTCTCTCTAGTTCCCTGTTCTATTACCCAACTAAAATGGTAAGTCGCTACTTCCCTCCCTCTCCTCCCTTGAACGTAAACTTAATACAATCTTTTTTCATTTTCAGGCATCTACTCCATCTGCTGCACTAGTAGGACAAAATGGCGGTCAAACGTTACAAGGTTCGCTACGGTCAGATCATCTACAACTGAGGCCAGTGGAAGAAACATCCAAGGTACATAATCCTACACCGCTACAGCGTAAATTTAAACAAGCCTTGCGTTATGATGATCATAGCGTAGTACTCCAAACGGGAATGCTCCCTTCCACGGATGTCAAGATAATGCACAATCAGTATGGGGACTACATACTGATCCCCGTGAGTCCGTACATTCGCCACCAACTTGATATTATTGAGGAGTACGTGACATTAAATATGGACATTCCTACTCCTCTTGCTCAAGAGTGGAAGGCGAGAGATGACAAGGATACTCCCTATAGAAAGATTTGGGATGGTAATCACATTTGCCTACCGGTATCACATTGGTGTACTTACTATAAGAAGGATGGAGATCATTCAATACCCATCAGATGTGATGAGCTCGGAGAAGGTACTTGGGATATCCTTTTCAAAGTGAATGGGCTATATTATGGTCGACACAAGGATAATAAAATAGCCTCTCTCTCCATGCATATGGAATCCATTTTATATATTCCGAAACCACCCAACGTGGACGACATAATTGATCAAATCCTTAACAGCAGTGGTACGAAGCGCAAGTCGGAGAAGAATGCTACATCAAAACGCAAATCAAAGAAGGAGAATTACTAGTCCTTTCCTAACTCTACCCTATGACAATTCGCTTATGTGCTTTGAGTGTCGTAGACGTGGTCTTATTAGATACATTTTACTTCTTCGTTGCCATCATATCATTTGTGTATTTTGTCGTGAAAAGCATCGATGTAATTCTTCATTTTGTAATATGTTATAGAACGCTTCCTTAGATGTGTAAATTTCCGTTTTAGGCTTCTATCATCATTTTTATGGATTGTGAGGGTGAACCTGTACAGGAGCTCAGTGCTATTGCTATGAACAATTGGACATATCAGATTGTTAGTGTCTATCATCAACATGCCAACTGTGATCCAAATGTTGATCAATGGGCGAGAAAACACATTCATGGACTTAATCTGAAATATTTGCAAGACTATGGCTTTTCTTGTGAGAGTGCTCTTCTTATTGACTTTAAACGATGGTTAGCTGCTTTCAATGTTATACGCATCTTTTGTAATAATCCTGGTAAGGAGAGGAAAGTATTTCCCAATCTAATCATTGATGATATTTTGCTCCCGCCTTGGGATAGTAGAGTGAATCAACATTATCATGAAGTCACGAAACGTTTTAAGGATTTGTGTGTTCCTATTTTGTCTGTTCGTTGTAGTAGCTACGTTCATAACCAATGCTTCTTTCCTCCTTACCTCAACACTGCCAAAGTCCTGTATGGTTATCATTGCTCGCTGTATGATAGTTATCAGCTGTATCTATTTTATCTCTTTCAAACCATTGATTTATAATGCATGCTTGTTACCGTTATTCAATAAATGTTACTATGAGAAGAGTTGTTGTTTTCATGCAATGGATGGGTTAGTTAAAGGGCGATCATGTCTTTCTCAAACGACTGCGGAACATTACGTTTTCATAGGCAAAGTTTAAAAGGAGCTGTTCAAGATTATGTGATAAATTTTCATAAAGATGAGACCGACATCGAAGCAGTGGTCGATGATGCTAGCACTCTATTTCTAGAGTTAATGAATACATTCTCTGATAGCATTGTCATGGCGCGATTAGTTGCGAAAATTAAGTTTAGTCATTTTGGAAAGGAAGAGGTGGAAAGTCGCTCTTTCCATTTTGCTTCTTATTCAATGGAAGTGGTAGATCACCCCGAAGAATTTTTTAAAAGACATATGATAAAAATTGCTGAACGTCTTAACGCATTTAACCATCATGGTAGCAGTCTAGTGATTGAAGCGATTTCAGATATTCACATTCAACTTTCCATAAAGAAAAATTGAAAATGCAGTGGTACTTGATTGTAGCACAACTGGTTTTCGAGCTATGTCTGCTCACTCTCGAAGTATATTCCTTCTGTACATGCGTCTATTATTTAGAAAAGGCTAGCAAATTCATATCTTCAAAAAGACTTGCTATAGACATCAGTAACGGTGAAACTATGTGTTGCGATGTATGTAAACGAAAGGATGGAAATGAAAAGCGCATCTTCAAGAGATGTAAGCATGCTTTTTGTCAACGCTGTTTCATACGTAATTGCATTCAACTTTGCCAATGTAACCACTGTGACATTGCTCATTTCGAGTGTCACTTATGTCGCAATAGTTAGTGCCTATGCAAATGTGGTAAAGATAGGTTTTAGCAAAGACTAACACGGAAAATGGCGAAACGTAAAATGACGAAACGTAAAAGTCAAAAGTTTTCTTCAGCCATTCAAGCTCTCCGACGAATGAAAGCAAATCAGCGATACAATGCTATACGACATGCTAACGATAAATTCATTTGTGAAATTATTTCTCATGTGAGAAAGTTGAGGACGAAGAAATTAGCACCAAAACAACGAAAGTTACTTAAGCGATATGCTACAAAATTGCGTTTCATCTCCAATCCTAAAGTCGCCCTTCAAAGAAAGAGGAAAACTCTAACACAAAAGGGCGGTTTCCTTTCAGCAATACTTCCAATGATAGCTCCTGCCGTGGGCAACCTATTGGGAAATATCTTTGGCTCTAAGCGTTAATTATGCAAATGTTGAGTTTCAAAGTAATAAAATGGATTTCAGACTTCAATGCGATAAAGTTCTGACTGTATCAGGTCCATCTCATGCAGGTAAAACTGTTTTCACGCTGAATTTATTGGATAAAAGAAGGGAGTTGTTTAAGGAACCTATCAATCGAGTGATTTGGTGTTATGGTATTTATCAACCGTCGCTGTTTCAGGAATTGCAAAGTCGCAACTTTATTCGACATGAAGGAATTATTCCAGTGGATAAACTTCAGTCTAATGATGTTGTTGTATTGGATGATTTATTAAAAGAAAGTAAGAATTCAAAAGATGTTACAGATATGTTCACTCGCGCAGCACACCATAAAAGGTGTTTTATCATCTATATTACACAAAATTTGTTTCCTGATGGAAAAGAAGCTCGTACACGAAACCTGAATACACACTATTATGCTATTTTCAAGAATCCGCGAGATAAAAGTCAATTTGAAATTTTAGCGCGACAAGTTGCACCCAGAGGATCAAAAGCCTTAATTGAAATTTTTCAAGCAGCTACTGAAAAACCATACGGTTACTTATTCATTGACTTTACGCAAGAGTGTCCGGAAGAATTTAGATTTCGAAGTGATATTTTGAAAACTCCCATGATTATCTACAAACTATGAGTTCTTATTCTCGCATGATTGTTATTCCTCAGGATGAATATGTACAATTGACTGCCATGCAGCAAGTAAAGCAACCTCTTGCAAATCAAATGTATAGGAAAGAAATAGATTATCAGCAAAATGTTCACATCAAAGATCCACATCGTGCTGTATTATTACAATCGGAAACTGTTGAGCAATTGAAAAACTTGAAGAATAAGATGCGTGACTCTGTATCGACTGCTACACCTTTAGCATCTCGCGCACATGCCATATCTCTTTTCAACAGTATTGAACCCCATCTCAATGTAAATGATAGAGGAGAAATCATTACAGATGAAATAAAGTGATTGATGCTTCACGTTATGAAGACTTGATTCAGTATGCGACACGTAGAAAGCGCCGTCAGGGCTATGTTCCACCTGGTTGGTCATACTTTCTTAAACTATTGAAAAAGCATAATGTGCCAAAATTTGCTTTAAATAATGAGACATTGAAAGAACTTGATTCAACAGTGGCTACTACTCCAATGCTTCAGGCGATGAAAATGCCAACAAATTGGTTTAAGACGTCACCTGCTACATCCCCTCCCACACTCACTAAGCAAACAAGAGGAAGAACTCGACGTAGATCTACATCATCACTAAAACTGGTAAAAGGAAAACGTAAAACAGCTCCTCCTAGGAAATACATGTTCTCAGACTATTAATATGAAGCAGATGTGTTGCTTGCCATGTAATGAGCCGCCAGAGGTGAATGTCGTTGTCACTTGCACTTGCTGCGCCAGCTCTCATAATGAAACCCCTAAGCAATGTGAACACGATCGCAAAACCGCTAAAGCTAAATGCTGCAGTTGTTGTAAATGTAGAAAGGCAAGAAAACAAAAAGATGAGAAGGAGGAAAAAGAGTCAGCCGTCATCGACTGAACGTTTGAAGTCAATCTATTATGATGTAAAACATCCGGCAGGATTTGCATCTATCAAGAAATTATCAAAAGCGAGTGGTCTTCCACAATCACAAGTGAAACGATGGTTAAAGGGTCAGGCTACCTATACACTCCACAAACAAGCGAAAAAGAAGTACCGCACCCGCCATTATATTGTTCATGACATCGATGAACAGTGGCAAGCAGATTTGTGCGATGTTGCCTCCATTTCAAAACATAACTCGGGCAATAATTTTATTTTAACCGTCATTGATATTTTCTCGCGTTATGCGTGGGCTCAACCTTTAAAAACTAAAGAAGGGAAAGGAGTAGCAAAAGCATTCCAAACAATTTTTCGAGAAGGTCGCATTCCAAAAAGAATTCAGAGTGATCAAGGAAAAGAGTTTGAAAATCAGCATGTGACAAGATTATTTGAGAGGCATGACATTGAGTTGTTTAGTGTAAAGAGCGCTTATAAAGCTGCACTCGTTGAACGTTTTAATCGCACATTAAAAAATCGCTTGTGGCGACATTTTACTGCCAACTTGACACAAAATTGGACAAAGGTTCTACAAGATACACTCCATGCCTACAATCACTCTATCCATCGTTCTATTGGACTCAGACCAGTAGATGTAAATGCTGACAATGTAGATAAAGTGCGCGAATCATTTCAACGTAAACGCACTCATGTGAAAAGTGATGTGAAAATTGGCGATAAAGTTCGTATCTCAAAAGTGAAAAGTGTTTTTGCTAAAGGGTACCTTCCGAATTGGACAGAGGAGGTATTTACAGTATCAAGGATTAATCAAAAAGACTCTCCGACCACCTACAAGTTGAAAGATTACGATAATGAAGAAATTGAGGGTAGCTTTTACCGCGATGAGATTGAGGTAGTCACTGAAAGTGAAACATATTTGGTAGAGAAAATCATTCGATGTAAAAAACGGCAAGGTGAAGAATGGTGTCTTGTTAAATGGACTGGTTATCCTTCAAGTATGAACTCTTGGATGCGTCGTGCCGACATCTTTCATCTAAGTGATCGACAGTGATTCATGCAAAGTTGTAACTAACAATGTTTAGGGTTTGAGCTATGAATCCAACTGCCTCATTTTATTCACGACCCTCCTATGTAAGTGGCGGAGGACAAATTTACATCGGTGCTCGCCGCCAACGTGGAGGAAGCATACTTGGTGCACTGAAATCTGTTGTAGCACCTCTCATATCCAATGTCGGTAGATCTTTAAAACGAAATGTTTTAAGTAATGCCGTTGGCTTTGCTGGTGATGTTGCTAGTGATCTTTCCAGAGGTAGAAGTTTTAAGAGCAGTTTGTTGAATCGTGGGAAGGAACGCGGTTTAAAAACATTGAAGCAGACCATTGCTGGTGTTACTCAAGGAAAGAAATCACCTAAACGAATGAATAAAGGAAGGAGGAAACATCGCGGAGCTGGTAAGGTGCGATCTTCAGTCAAAAGGCATTCACGCAAACGTCGCAGAGGCTCTAATCATTCATCAGGCGCTAAACGACGACGCTGCTATAACTTCTAATCATGGAGTGTAAAACTTCCGGTTTTTGTTTGTTCGATCAACAAGCCATACAGACAGATATTCTTAGTTCAAGTATTGTAGATTATCATCCTCGAACAGCTGAGAATGCTGGCCCCATTGAATTTGTTATTCCTGGTGGTAGTGATGACTACATAGATTTGAGTTATGCGATGCTTGATTTGAGGTTTAGAATTCAGCAAGCAGATGGAACTGCTATTGACGATGCACATAAAGTTGGACTGAACAATTTACCATTGACTACATTACTTCGTGATGTTTCTCTAACGATTGGAGAGCAGCAGGTGGAAGGTGGTCAAAGCGATTATCCCTATAAATCATATTTCAATCATGTATCACAGTTTCATCCAGCAGCACAAAAAAGTCATATGGAAGCCATGGGATGGTACAGAGATGAAGCAGGAAAATTTGATGTTGAAACAAACAGTGGCTTTGTAAAGCGATCTGCTATGATTAAAGATAGTAGAGTATGTCAGCTATATGGTCCGCTGAATTTAGACTTCTTTAGACAGTCAAAGTTTTTACTGTGTAATACCAGCATGCGACTCAAGCTGACATTGAATAAGCCTGAATTTGCGCTGAATGCATTTGCTAAAGTTGACAATTTTAGAATTCATGTGGAAGATATTGCACTTTACATTCGTCGAGTAGTACCGAATCCAAGTGTCATTAGAGGGCATGCTGAAGGTCTTAACCGCCAAAATGCCATTTACCCCGTTCAGCATACAAAGCTTCTCACCTTTACAATTCCGAAAGATCAAAAGAGTTTCATGAAAGATGGCCTCTTTCCATCGGAAGCGCCGAAGCTCCTCATGGTGGCAATGGTTGAAAATGATGCATTTAATGGTAATATAAAGAAGAATCCTTTCAATTTTAAACACAATCAGTTAAGTGAAATTGCTTTACGTGTTAATGGTGTGAGCCATCCTGGTCCACCCTACAAACCAGATTTTGCTTCGGATCAATTTATGCGCAGTTATGTTGATTTTATGGATGTTTTTGGCTTTTACAATACGGATGATACCAACGGACTGACTATGAAAGAGTTTAAGAGTGGATATACTATTTATGCATTTGATTTGACTGCTGACAGCGATATTAGTGCACCCTATCGTCAAGCGAACGTGCCTCATAATATTCGTTTGGATTTGACGTTCAAAAGAACACTACCTGAGACGATCAATGTATTAATTTATGCAGTCTTCGATTCAAATATTGAAATTACAAAGTATCGTGACGTGATTCTTCAGTATAATCGTTAATGAGTTGGTTGACTGCTGACGATATTAAGACTAAAGTGCAGCGTAATGCAGACGAAGCGACGTTGAAAGCTTTCGATAATGTCTATTCACTCGATACCTTACCACCTGCAGTAAATCACTATCCCATCTTTATTGTGCTAAATACTCATTCACAGAATTTAGGCGGTGAGCATTGGAAAGCGATCTTTATTGGAGAAGACCGACGTGGTGAACTATTTGACTCTCTTGCTCAACCTCCAAATATACCAACACAGCAGTGGTTGAGAAAACATACGCGTCAATATCAGCGAAATGAACGCATACTACAACATCCACTTTCATCAACGTGTGGTGCTTTTGTACTGTACTTCATCTTAAAACGTTTACATGTATCTCGATTTGCATCTGTTATTCAAAACTTTTCATGTAATCCATCCTCTAATGAAAAAATGATTTGTAAGTTCTATCATGATTTGAAATAAAAACATCATGTTGGAAAAATTGTTTTTTATTTTACAATCCGCTGGGTACGTACATACTCAATGAGATAGTCTAGGATCATATTTGCTTGTTCATGAGATTTTAGTCCAGTAATGATCACTTTACTATTATGAAAGATTGCCACATGCACAGGTAACCAACAACTAATGAGAGCTGCAGGAAAAAGTTCGGGTTCATAACACAAACTGTAACTGCTGGTACGAATCTTCAAAAATGATAGACTGTCACTCAATTGAGTAGAGATCACCATATTGTCCACAGTCAGATTCGACATCACACACCTCTCCCTCTTCCATATCCGACGTAGTAGTCTTTGTAGCTCTAAGCGCATTGACTGCGCCGATGAATGAGAAAGGGCGCCGAGAATCTGTACAGTCCCATTTGGGAAGAGTTGAAGATTCCGTGAATTGTTCATCTTCACCACTAACATTTGAGGACGGCCCGGGTAATACTTGCTGTTTGGAAGCTGTTGGTGTAATGTTGTGAGATCGATTTTGGTGTAGAGTCTGAAGCGACGGAGAATGTTGACGATGGTGTAGCGATGGCGCTTCATGATGAAAGAATGAGTAAATTGAGCGATGTACCTTCCTTTTATACTTTTCCCAACTACCTTGATGAAATGTGAAGTTAGTATGCAGTTGGGAATGATAGAGTTGAATTCGCCGATTGTTGACGCGCAGCCAGATGCGATTTCCAATACGTGAATGTCTTTTCATATAGAAGTATTTCAAGTCCTTCATGATATGATGTAGAGATTGAAAATGACGATAAGATAAAGCAAACTCTCTTCTCACATTTCCAGTTGAATCTTTGAAATAGACGTTTCGATCATGATCCGTTTCAATACGTTGTAGGGAATCCAATTTCCAACTCATGATGTGTGGTAGTCATGTCTGATTAAGATTTGCATAGTAGGGCGATGAACTCACGACGAATAAATGTCATGATGGAGCGATGTATGTATCTTCTATACTTCTCCCAATTGTATTTGCGAAATGAGAAACAGTTTGCGGAATGAGAATGGTAGATTTGAATTTCATTTCTGTAATGTTGAAGCCAAACTTGATCACCCAAGGAGATGAATCTTAATGTTTCAAAATATTCCAAATCCCTCATGATATCATTGAGGTTGACAAATTGTCGCCATGTTAATGTAATTCCTCTTGATGTATGACCATGAGAATTTTTGAAATGTACGTTTCCATCACGATCAACTCTGATATATTGTAGAGAGTCCAAAATCCAAGTCTTCATGATGTTATGCAAAGTTGCAGATTAGCAATATAAAAATGTCGTTTTATCATATTTTGCTTAGCAATGCGGCTACAAAGAGATTTACTAGCAATCGAGCCGCACTCTTTTCTACTCCCATTGATCATGCACAACAGCTAAATGGAAATTGGGAAGTGGGTGTCACTCAACTTGTTTATAGCAACTGTGTCTATACTTTTGATCATGAGGTGATGACTATTAATATGAGGCGTACAGCTGCTTATCAATGTGAAAAGGGGTGCCGAGTATACATTCCACAGTGGCCAAAGAAAGATCTCTTATCATGTAAAAAGTTTATATATGATTTCTTGAATAAAGCGTGTAAACATATTGTCCAATTTACTCCGCACAATGATGATTATAATTATGTACATCATGTAGTTGAGAAAGATTGGATTGTTGGTTTAAGTCCAAGTTTAAGAAATGATTTAGGCTACCTCGCTAGCGCCTTAACAAGCTATGATAATTTTAACGTTAATTACCACATAAGTGGTCATAAACAGTTAATATATCGAGAGGAAGCTTATTATGTAGATCTTATTCCAAGAAATGAGAAGACGTTGGTGAAGAAGATTGTGATTAAACCAAGAAAGACAAACATGACTCCTGAAACATTATTGAAGAAATTTAATTATCTCCTTCGAGTTGATGGTAAACAAGTGGCAACATTGACTTATATCAAATCATCTAATCATATTGCAATAAGCAAATTAAATGATGATGATCTAGTATTAGTTTGTTCAAAAGATTTTCATCAGTTCTTACGACATCGTTCTGCAGCTGTTCATGGAAAATCTGATATGCAACATTTACCATGTGAAAGGTCAAATCAATTTGATACAGAATGGGCCGTATCTTTATACAGAAAGTGTGTAGAGCCTTTTGGTGGTTTCTTACATGAAACAAGAGTGTTGATGCCTCGCATTATTACTTCGGTTAAATTGGTTGTAGATTATTTAAATGAAGTGATTAATGAGCAACATATTTCATTTTCTGAAAAAGAAGGTACTTTGTCTCTCACTATAAATGGAAAAGGTATTGAACTAATTATGGATAAAACTCTAATGGACATTTTGGGTTTTGATCAAAATATCTTTAAAAGTGGTACTGTAACCAAAGCTAGCGCAGACATGTCGCTATCGCGTCGTATTAACTATTTTCAGATATATTCCAATATTGGTGAAGATGTACGTGTGGGAGATGTTGAAGCTCCATTGCTAGCAATGATACCATACCAGCCAAAAAGCTGCAGTATTTTATCTGAGCATACTTTCAAGAAAGTGCATTATACAAAGCTGAAATCAAACTACATCCCACAAATTGATATTGCCATTTATGATGATGCTGGTGCGTTGATTCCTTTTCATAAAGATGCTGTGACAAGTATTACACTCCATTTCCGAATGAAGAGTTAATGCAAAAGTATGCTAATATATTTTTCCAATGTGAATAATATGGAAAGTGAAAATAAGGACTCGTTTCTAATCTACTTGCCCAGTAATGCTTCTATGAATAAATTTCCCAAAAATAAACCATCAGACTATCGAGTAGAATTAAATCGGCCACTGCATTTAGAAGGTGAATGGGAAGTTGGCGTTTCTAGTATTTGCTATGATAGCAATATTCAGAATGTGAATGATTTGGAAGAAATGATATTGACTCCTCGCACCCATGATGGAATAACGATGAATAATGCATTTCAGTTCCCATACAATTTAACATCAGATGGAAAGTGGAACTATGAATGGATTCAGATAAAATCAGATTCTTATGAGCCATTTGGGAATGAGAAAATTATTAAGGCATTCAACAGTGGTAATACTTCCATCATGAAGAATAAAAATCAGAAAGCTTATGAGTTTACTATCTATCATTGGAGTGGGAGACAGTTCCTCCGCTTTCATTCTTTTACTAAAGGTCTTACGCTGAGGTTGGATAGTGAATTCTATCCACATCTTGGTTTTGGTCATGGACTACATCTAACGTCAATTGCTACTGCAAATGTTAAAAAAGTTTATTCAACTCGAATCAACAAATTTCATTATAGATTTAAAATATTTGATGAAGATGTTGTAGAATGCGAAGAACGCATCATTTTGAAAAAGCGTGGTGTTCAACCTTTATCACTTATTGAGTTAGTAAAACGATGGAATGAGACTGTGGGTAAGAAGTATGGAGAGAAAATTATGGCGGACAAAAATAAGTTGGTTATTCAGAAATATAATGACAAACTTACAGTTTATTTCTCTCCAACCTTGCGTCATTTTGTAAGACATTATACGCCTATTATTGGAAGCGGTGTGGTGTATGGTTCTCATGAATATCACACTAAAGCTGATTCAGTTAATGATGAATGGTGGGTGGACATCTATGGCGATCGCATCAAGAAAATTTACCAGTCTTATGAAGAATCTAAAGTTGCTATCAATATAATGCCGCGTCTATATCATACAGTTGAAAGCTTCATTCATGTAGTAAATCCTTATATACAACAGAAGTTGAAGCATGTGATGAAAAGTAAATATGATGCAAAGACACACCACATTTCGTTTTCAATTGAAAATCAACGCGTTGTTCTGAAACTGGGTGATGACATTCAATGTCAATTGAGTAAAAATTTGAAAAAACTCTTTGGTTTTTCAATGCTACAAACTGTGTTTGCTGCTGCGCATACGATTGGTATAGAAACACCAATGACACTTGATAAACATGAACAGCACCTTTACATTCAAAGTGATTTGATTCTACCTATTTCTGTTGGTGAGAAAAAAGAATACATTTTACGTGATTTCATTCATGATAAAGACGCTTCATATGGAATAGTCGAGAAGATGTTTGAATCTATTTTCTATCATCCCGTCGTCAAACAAACTATACCCTCTATTGCTATCAAAATTACCAATGGTTTACAAGAGTGCATCCATGTGAAAGATACTAAATCCCTCATAACGTTAGTGTTTCGGAAAACAAAGTGAAGTCTTTATACAACATTTATTGAAATATGTACATGAATGTGAAGCAATAGACTTTATACAACATCCACTGAAAATATATACATGAGCGCACTTCAATAAACATTGTTATATACAAAAAGTCTTTTTACTTCGTGAAGGGTGGAAATATACAGGGATAGGAAAAATGTCTTTCAGTGGAAAAGTCATCACATGGGGAATGTACAGATGTGGACACATATTCACAAGGAAAAAACAATCTCATGCGATACATAAAACAACAATGTTTATCTACAGAAATCAACATCAAAATACTAAGTTAAGGATGATTATGCTAAGACGTCTCCTGAATGTGGTAGTGTGAGTTTAATCCTTTTGGGTGGTGGTATGTTTGTGTCAGGATGTCCATGTGGAAGAGATATGTTGTGTTCTAGCCAGCACCTCTTATCCTCCCATGCTGAAAGCGCCCGTTTCCTAAAAGTATGAGTTTTGATCTCATGCGACTTAGATTTTAAGATTGTCATATTGACAAACGTTATATTTTTATTTCTATAGGCTTTCCTGAAATTCTTATGTTTCATATTTTGCACAATGGATTTTGATATGCCTTTAGCGCGCTTAATGCTATCGTCGCTATCCTTTAATTTCATACTGTACATTTTTGGACGGAGGAGAATCATTTCAGCTATCAACTTCCCTGCTGTCTCATCCTTAAAGCAGCCAAGTTTTGCCTTATTTTTGATGGAGTAGAGTGGATGATCAGCAGGATAATTTGATGTATCAAAATATCTTTCTAAAGATTTTCCTACTTCATTGAAATTTAAATCTTTTTGAGTGGTAATACCTAAGAAGAAACTATCTGTATCACCACCCAACAAACGAACCTCTTTTACGAGAGGACATGGTTTTAGTATTTTATAAAAGAGTTGATACATTTCAAGCTTAGAGTAATCTAGTACAGCTTGACCAATATAGATGGGTTTGCACAACTCAACTTCAGATTTTATCATTTTAACACCTATAAGGTCCTCATCGATAATGTCTCTATCGATGAATAGAGGTGATGAGACCAATTTGTGATACTTTTGATCATCATTAACTAGTTTGTAGTTTACGCGCTTTCTAACATCCTCCATCGTCTTACCAAATAGACTGTTGTTCTTATATTTATAAAAATCTTTTTCAAAATTATTTTGGGCTAGTGCACGTTTCTGGCTGTTGCTATCAATATATGGTTTGAGGAAGGCTTTCTGTCTAAATTTAATAATGCGGTGAACTCTTTTTAAAATCATACCCATTTCTAAATAAAATTTTAAGATGCTAAAGTGGACTAGATAGTTTTCTTTATCATACTGGGTGAGTAAAAGTTTGCGGCAAGGCTTATAGTCGGGTTGATCGCATGATTCTAAATCTTTATGAAATTGTTTCATAAAGTCGGAAAACATATCTTTGGTCACTTCACCTGATTCGGGTGCGAGTGGAAAATCCACGGTTTTATGTTTAATATTATTTGGATAGATTAGATCTATCTCAAAATAATATCCCCAATCACCTTCATCTGGAATTGCTAGTATGTTGGAAGGGTTGGAGAAATGTTGAATTTCACTATCATCTAACCAGCTAAACTCAGAGTGAGGTAGCGGTTTGGATAATGAACTACCATACAAATTATTTTGGTCATAATACTTCAGATGAGTCTGGTCATTGCCTACTATTTTTGATTTTAACCTATGTTTATTTACAAATGTGAGACCACCGCGAATTCCTCGCTCAAATAAATTATACATCTCTGGATCTTGTAAGAGATGAATGGTCTCACCAGTCATTTTAAAAGCAGACTTAAATGACATGGCTGGCAGACTGACAAAGTGGACGGGATCTAACTTATCTTCTTCTAATGCCACTCGTCGAAACTCCTGAAATACATCAGCCAGCAAAAATACATCTAACTTAAGGTAGGCAATCATATATTCACCAAATGTATGGCAGTCAAATTTTATCCATGCATCTTGTGCATGATCATAATCTTCGGTCTTACATTCTGCACCGGTCAAATCATTTTTAAATTTATCTATGGGCGGAAGAGAAGTCTCGCCGAGTTTACTAATTGCATCAAAATATGCATATGGAAAGACTCCTTTCCGTGTGATGACTTCATCGGTTAGATTTGGGTATTGTTTCTTAAGATTTTGTGTTAGTGGAAGAGACTTTAGATTTTGCACGAGAGAGGCCAGTGATGCAGTCATAAATTGGTAGGAATCTAAAAATTTTATATCAAAATAGACCGTCTTATTTTCTTTAGTTTTATCGACAGGCACTTTTGCTGTCATGGCCATAAACTTCTCTCTCGTTTGCGCTATTACATCAAGCTTCCACTCTTTCATTTGACCTAAACCTCCTTTTATTATCATATGGCTGTCGTAGCCCTTGAAATTATGGAAAATGACGGGTAATGTACGCCGCTTCATCCTCAGCGAAAAATTACATTTTGAACAGAGTGCGTTTCTAAATTTACCAGTGATGTGATCATGGTCGCGCACTTTCTTAATCTTATCATCGTCAAATGTTTTCCTACATTTGGGGCAAACGTTGCAACTATCAAATTTTGCTTGATCATCTGCTGTCATATGCAATGATCTGCGATAGAGTTCACCATCATACTTTTGTTGAAATTTTACAGCCTGTTCGAGGAATTGTAGGAATTGGTAAATACAATCCTCACCTTGCCAGACGCGCATTTTATTTTGCCTACTCCTAAAGTGATCATGCCATACTTCATAGCAGGAAATGGCTGCTGGTCGATGGATGTTATCATCGATATAGCATTCGATGTCAGCATAGATGACACGAAGAGGACTTAGTTCATCACCATTCTCTCTATATGAAAACTCCTTATCTTTGGGCATGCGTTCCATTTGCAGTTTACCTCGCTTACACCACTCATAATGAGTTTCAAATTTAGTTTTCCTCCTAAAGTGGCGAATACATCTGTCGCAGTAATATAACTCTCTACTCGAGTTTTCTAAGTGGTGGTATAAGCGAGAGATTTTGGGAATACCGCAGTAGTGCCATTCCTCACTATCATCCTGTTTTACTAATAACAGGTTTACTGTACGTTCATAACAACTCGAACGCGAGTTGTAGCGCACACCCTTCAATCCTTTTTCCCAAACATGGAGAACTATTTTAATGTTGTTCAATTTTTCAAATTTTTCTATATCTTTAATTTTCATATCGTCACTATTACAGTCATCGAAGTTTAATTCATTCTCCCACTGCCTATAGCTATATGTGCGATTTCGATTCGCATTGATGTCATTATAGTGGAGAATGGAGAGGACAGCATATTTAAAACATTGCGATTCGCAATCGACATTGATGACTGCTGTTTTGTTTTTTAAATTTTTTGGAAGTTTAAAGGAGCCTCGACCACTATGATTTCCTAATAGACTGATTTTAAATAAGGCGGACTCAATGCCGTCAAAAATGAGACCGCTATCGCGCTCGTTAAATTTATCAATATTTAATTTTAATCCTTGGATGTGAAAATTTATCCAAGACTCATAGTCTACAACCTCGGTTGCAGGAGAGGAGGGTATGTGAAACTCTAACCTCTCTATTATTTGTCCAGTATGGTGGTCGATTTTTACATATTTTATTTTAAGATAGATGAGCGCCTTCATCCTAAAATTGTCTAAATTGTTGAAGAGCGCTTCTATCAATGATGAATTTTGATGAAACCATTCCTCAAAGTTAGCAATGGTTTCTGAGGAGTCCATCTGGTAGTTCCTCACTAAATTATTTATGGACACCTCAGTGAGTCGGATAGAGGAGGTACCGTTGGTGTAGGTATCGTTCGTGTGTGTATGTTGAAGTCTGTGCGAAGATAGTTCAAAACGTGTCTCGAAAGACTGAATGCACAAGTCGCAAGAAAAGGAGACATCGTTAACAGAATCATCCCTACCTTCGGAGATTGATGCCGGCTTAGGTCGACAAACACCTCGCTTGATGTGTCGGGTGAGATCCCATTTCCTCGTGAAGATGTGCCCACAGTCAGCACATTCCCACTCGTTGCCATATCGCGACAGTTCTGAGCTGGAACTCGCATCACCTGAAAGAGAAATCATTCTATCATCTCTGTTCAAGCCTCAGTGTAGTGTTACAACCTACCTTGACTCAATAACTCTAAACTTTCCTCGAGAAGAGAGGGCGTTGGTGATGAAGTTGATGCCTGAAATTGAGGAAGATGCTATTAGTCACACGTTTGAGGGAGATGAGAGAGGAAATCTTTAACTTACCATTTTAATGAAATATGATCAGACAGAATAATAGTCAAAGAGAGAGATCGTGCGTTCGTCACTTGTATGATTCACAGATTAAATGAAATGATATGAATGTCACTTTGCTTATATACTTTCATTCTCTTCATTCATTGGATGTTCATTCTGATTGGCTGCTTGTGTATACTTTAGAATTAGAAAAATGTTAAAGTTATCATTATTCAAAGTCAGCATTTCAAAGACAACATGACAAGTCCTCCAACAACGCCAAATACCGCATTGGAGTTCTCCTCTCCATGCACATCAGCAAAGGTGCTCGTTACACCAAATGCACCAAGAAAGGCGAAGGTGGAGAAGGTGTACCGACTGGACAATATACGAAAGTTATCATTACCAGCGGACGAGGAAGAGGAGAGTGTATGTGAGAAGGAGTGTCCCGACTTAACAGGCGTGAGGTGGAAGTATCTCCAGTACGATACTGACGATGTGATGGAGATCACCAGCACGAAATTCCTCCACCAATTATGGGAGTGGTACACCCCTAACTCCCAGCCACGAACTATGGCAGAGTGGGAGTATATTGATAAAGTGAGGCTTGCAGTGGAAGAACGATTAAAGCAACTGAACTGTTTTTGTTATCTATGTGAAGCCAGACTCTGGGACGATATTGACGATGAAGACCTTTTGAAATACATGCCATAATAAATGTTTATTTCGTATTATCTTTGCTTTCATACTGACTTACTTGAATGGGGCTTCAGTGGATGATTTAACCATGTATACTTTTTCATTTGGAAATAGTAGCACGCTTAGTCTAACTTGTAAATCTTATAACATTTCATATGGGCGATGATGGTAGATGAAATAGTGTCAGATAAAATTAAGATAGCTTACACTTCTGATACAGGGATAGCAATCGACTGCGATCCATGTGTAAAGAGCTTGTTAGACTACGGAAGAGAGAAGTGTGTTATGTTGCGTGTGGCGCGTGAGTGTCCTCCCATTTCATTCCATTCATCAATTCGTCTCATTGATAGAGACAGGTAGAACTCATGGTTCTCATAACGTATGCAATGGAAAGTTTTAGGCAACCTTCGACAGTTGGCTAAATGTCGCCCTGGCGCGAATGCATACTACGTTGAGACAGAGGCAATCACTTGCAAACATGACGCAGAGAGGTTTAACAAGATTGACCATTGCCGAATGTCCCTTGCGGTATACATAGCTACGGGTTTCACCGCCGCCCTTTACAGGAACGCCCGTCGAAAGGAAGTATTACACCGAACTTCATTTGCGACGTTCAAGTTGACTGATAGCAGATTCAACTTAATGATAGTATTCGCCAGTCCGAAGACTGCCCAGGGCAAACCGCGAGGAGGTTCTATCATGTCTTGCCCCATGGTGGCCCTTAAGAGAGCCGATGGTTCGTTCTCGGGGTGTGTGGTAGGGACTCAGGCTTGTTGTTTCGACTGCGGCTCCGGCAACGGGGCGGGTGGTCGCTTCTCTTGGATGTCTGTAAAGAAAGAAGTAGTGAGTTATCATCTTACATATCAATTTAGTCATTTTTACTTACAGATCTTCTCGGACGCTTCCTCATAAAGGAAATTCGAGATCGGATCACGATGATCGAAGGTGAAGTGTAGACACTCCACCCCTTTCTTCACCCGAGAGTAGCATTTCTCCCCTCTTCCACGCTCGTACAAGAGAGGAGTTTCTGCTACTCTCCCCTTTCTAATAGGGATGTGCAGACGACTGGAACGCACCCTTCGATCGCGATCCACCAGCTGCGCCGAACGGTGCAGCTCGTGGTTCGTCTCGACAACCTTAGCCATCTGCACACGGAGTCTCTCCACTTCCTCCTTCAACCTTCGTATCTCCTTCTCCCTACTTTCCCTCTCTGCTAGCAAAGCCTCTTCTCTGGCTTTCCCCTCGAGAGTCTTGAGCCTCTCCTGCTCCAACTCGCCATCCCGCTCGCTTAATCTCTCCTTCACCTTCTTCATCTCTCCGGCCACGTTCTTTAGGTCCTCATACTTTGCCTTGTATGAGAAGGCCTCCTCCTTCAACTTCTCCGCCTCTTTCTTTAATCTATCCCGTTCGGCGATCACCGGCGGGCGCTTGACAAAATTGCGACATTGTGTTGCAATTCCACTCACAGTTACGGCTGTAGGGGTCTCGCGATCGAGGTCGACGTCCTTGATAAGTTGCGACTGTAGCTCTCCCTCCTCCTCCTCACTAGCGCTGCTGGTCAGCGAACTCTCGCTACTAAGCGAGGATACAGCGGCAATCGCTTCAATGGCGGATTGTAGCTCAGTGGCCTCAGTGGTGAAGAGTGAACTCCGTTCTTGCTCGTTGGCAGATTGTAGCTCTAAAGAACGGAGCTCAGTGGCGAAGAGTGAACTCCGTTCTTCTTCGCCTACTTCGCCTGTTTGACACTCGCTGTGTTGTGAGTGCCAATCCTCCAGCCGCTCACTTAAGCGACTGACTTTGTGGACTCCGCAATAGTAGCGAGCGACCCCTATCTGTTTCTTGTTAGTACAAGCGTGCTTTTTGAAGGCGTCAGCTCGGAATACCTTCCGGCATTGACACAGTTTGAAACTGGTCTTCATATTATTGTATTTCGGCATTTCTGAAGCGAAAAACGGAAAACAATGATTTTTACACTTAGTGAGGAATGATAGATTTGAGTGTAGTGAGTGGCACTCGATCCCGTCGACAGCCCGAAGGCCTTGTACTGATCACTAGGGAAGTGAGAGATCTTCCCCGATACCCGCTATTTACAGCTGAAGACATCATTGTCACTGCCCCGAAGTGGTAACAGGAACGCCGAGTCAAAGGTAGTGAACAGTAGCTGGGATCTAACCCCTCAAAGCTGCCTTAGACTTAGTTAAATTTGAAATCTGATAGCAGATTTGAACTCAGCATACTTGAAAACCTTGAGGAAACATCCCAAGTTGTTGCTTTGATCTGCTTGATAGCAAGCCGTAGAGTGCTTGATTCACCAGCGTTTTGCAATGGAGATGTTTAGAGGCCACCCATGACAAGATAGCTAAGACTCAACCGATTGGCGTTCAAAGTGCTACGTTGAGAGCTGTGTCAAATGCCCAACATGAGTTGCCCCAGCGGTTACGGTCTTAAATATGACACATTCCCTTGCCACACTTATCACTACGGCATCGTCCGCCGTCCCGAAGGAACACCCTGTCAGTGGAATATTACAGCAAAACTCTCCATGTCTTGCTCGCTTTCAGTGAAAAGCCGCTTATACCATGAGAAGACTGGCTCAGACATCATTAAAAATGCTTTCATTGACTTCAGCAGGGTCGAAAACCCCAGAAAACCTCCAAAACTAGTGAATTTAAAATTTTCAACTTTTTAGCACTACTTATAAAATTTTATAAGTAGTCCATCACTTAGGGCAGGTCAATAGCGACCGAACCTTTTTTGAATCAAGTCAAACGGACTTGTAGAAGCAAAGTTACGAGCCTTTAAAGTTTTGGAGTCTTTTATGGCCTGGAGACGAAGGCCATCTCCTGGCGAACCTCTAAGTCTGACGGCTTAGCTGATATCAGCAATGAAATTTTCTAAGTCGGTTTCTTACAGAAACTTGGAATTTGGGATGTCCGAAGCTATCATCGGAGCTCAGAGAGACGACCTACCTCTGACAATCGTTCTCCTCTAAATGACAAGTCTCCGTCGGTTCCCAGCTTATATAGTGTGTGACGATCAGCTGATGACGTAATACCCATCATCCAAACACTAAAAATCCCGTCTATCTCCGGTTCTAGTGCTCCGATTGAGCTAGAAATACACCATTTCCATGTAGAATTTGACGCTGAATCCGAATCTGGCCTCCGTTTTCCCATCCGATGCTTCGTTTTGGCTCTACAGTAGGCAGCCATCGCAAAAATTCTAACTCTGTCGTTTTTCCGAAAAATGTTGAAAATTTTTCTCTCCGATTGACTTGAAACTCTCCGATTGACATGAAACTCACCATACAGATAAAGAATTTGACGCTGATTCCAAATCTGGCCTCCGTTTACCCATCCGAGCCTTCGTTTTGAAGCTACAGCCCAAAACGTCCCAAATTCTAACTCTGTCGTTTTTCGCCAATGTCCCAAAATCTTAAATGGCGTCTCACATCTAAACGAAGACAGATAGGAACAAGCCGATTCTTTCACTGAATTTGTCTCACTCTTAGCTTTCAAACGAGCTATCGCACGACAAAATCCATCCACTGGAAGCCAAAATCGAAGCAAGCTGTCCAGAGGGGGGGGGGAGGTCAGTGAAATTTCAGAATTTGATGAAAAATGTTTTGGTGACGGTCCCAGGTCGAAATTCCACACTTTGGAAAATTTTCAAAATTTTACCCATACAAAGTCACTCTGACACTTAGGATTTTTTCAGGTAAGCGAGCTCCGACCTAAAATCTTGTAACCACTCTAACTTTTGAACGAAGACAGATAGGAACAAGCCGATTCTTTCACTGAATTTGTCTCACTCTTAGCTTTCAATCGAGCTATCGCACGACAAAATCCGTCCACTGGAAGCCAAAATCGAAGCAAGCTGTCCAGAGGGGGGGGGACGTCAGTGAAATTTCAAAATTTGATGAAAAATGTTTTGGTGGCGGTCCCAGGTCGAAATTCCACACTTTGGAAAATTTTCAAAATTTTACCCATACAAAGTCACTCTGACACTTAGGATTTTTTCAGGTAAGCGAGCTCCGACCTAAAATCTTGTAACCGCTCTAACTTTTGAACGAAGACAGATAGGAACAAGCCGATTCTTTCACTGAATTTGTCTCACTCTTAGCTTTCAAACGAGCTATCGCACGACAAAATCCGCCCACTAGAAGCCAAAATCGAAGCAAGCTGTCCAGAGGGGGGGGGGAGGTCAGTGAAAATTTTTCTCTCCGATTGACTTGAAACTCACCATACCGATGCAGAATTTCACGCTGAATCCGAATCTGGCCTCCGTTTTCTCATCCGATGCTTCGTTTGGGCGCTACACACCAAAACGTCCCAAATTCTAACTCTGTCGTTTTTCGAAAAATGTTGAAAATTTTTACTCACCGATTGCCTTGAAACTCACCCTACCGATGCAGAATTTCACGCTGAACACGAATCCGACCTCCGTTTTCTCATCCGACCACTCCTTCCACTCGAAACAACCCATTTTACAACCCAACATTCAGCACGAAAAACATCACACACTATAGCCTCAAGACTAATCCTGGCGGTCGCCCAAGTCCACCACGACACTCAGACCCAAAGCACCACGGCGGCCGACCACGACACTCTGCCGTTCCAGAGGGGGGGGAGGGGGAGGGGGAGGAGAGGGGAGGGGGAGGGGGAGGGGGAGGGGAGGGGGAGGGGAGGGGGAGGGGGGGAGTCAGCGATGGCGGCCATCTTGCGCTATCTGGTGTTTGTCACTTCCTTACTACTCATATTTTCAATCCGAAATGAAAATATTTTATAATTCATGAACGCAAATATCCTTATGTTTGAGATATATAAGTCAACATGGTTGCTCGGAAGTTATCATATTATTTTAATGATGTGTATCAACTTAGCTCATGGAAATGGGCTAATTATGAGTTTTGAGAATGCCATAAGACAAGTAGCAACGATGACATGCGGCGTTACTTTAACAATAATTCCAATCTAGTTAAATACCACACTTTCACAAAGAAATTTTCACGACTGGTATTACTGGAAAAAAGTTATTTGTAAGTAGTATGTAATGTAACTTATTTTTTGCCATGTGACTTAAAGTTCTTCACACTAAACACATACCAATGAGGACGAATTTGCATCGGGTCCCGTATATAAAATATACCAACAACTCGTATTTAAGTGTAAACCAGCCAATCACAGATAGAATAGTTCGCATTGCTACATACCAATCACATATCAAAGTAAGTGAGATTTCGTATGAAAACATACCAGATCTCTGTTAACATACGAGAATCTCGTATCAGAAGTTAGTTTCAAATTGTATGTGATTTTGGTATATGTATGTATGCAATTTTTGTATCCAGCGATTTACAGTGTACATGTGTGAAACTGAAGAGGGTTTAATGCACTACACTCTGTTGCTCATTTAACCTGCAATTTAAATTATGAGTCCATAGAAGGAGGTTACCAAATGTAGGCGAAAACGCAATTTAGAAAAAGGTAGGCAAATATCCTATCATGACTACTTAAAAAGAAATCTGAAAACTTGGTGCTGTGCGCGGCACTGTGCACCGGTTTTCGGGCCGTTTCACCGAACTGTGTCAAATTTCGGTCAAATTGATACTTAACTTTATGTTTCTATCATAATTAATTCATTTTATATGTTGTTCATTTCATTCACTTTAAGCACAGAGTGGAACTAATCCAACAATTGGACTATTAGCCTATTCAATTCTATTTATCAATTCTATTCAAGCATTGATTTCCTATGCCATGAAAATGAAAAAGTTACGAACTGTGTGATTTCTAGTCTAATCTAGTTTTAAAGAATTCCATTAGACCCATTATGGATATGTGCGGGCTTAAGACGTGTAATGAGTGTCACTTGAAAGTATTGGCAAAACTATGAAAATAGAATTAAAGGAAGTGAATTAAGTCTTTCTCAAAGTCTTTAGTGCAATATTTGAATATTCCTAACATATCAAATTTGCATTGAACTCTAGAAAACATGAACATTATTATGAAAGATTGAGACCCTGCTGCCTTTAAGAATTCACACAGTTCTAATTGACTATTACATGGCAATCTAGAAAACGAAACAAATTATAATTTGCCTATGCTTTGATAAGTGCTTCAGGGTACCGGTAGCATTTCAAAATGTTCGGTGAACGATGCGGCCAGCACAGAGTCCTACTGAAAACGTATTTCAGGAAAAAGTGGGCCTGAGCTATAGCCGTCGTCAGTCCGCTCATCCTCTTGGTGTTTTTAAGGGATTGTTCAGGTGCTTGTCCGGGCGTGCCGACAGCATTTGCTCCGATGTCAGTGCATCTGGTGAGAAGGCCTACGTCAAAGAGACTCTGATGGCGAATGGGTATTCGAGCGATGAGTGTCGTAAGTGGTCGTCAGTCTCCCATCCCTTGCCTGATGACACCGAGCATCACACCTTCAGCGGCTCGATCCCTTACATTCCAGTAATATCGGAGCGGATCAGGAGAGTTTTGCGAAAAGTGGAGGTTCGTGTCGGGATGAGGCCTACGACCACATCAAGGAGTCAGTTGGTGAGGAAACGTCCTGCTCCTGCCACACAGTTTGGAGTGGTTTACCAGCTGCCATGTGCCCATCAGGACTGTGAGTGGAGCTATGTTGGGGACTCAGGGCGATCGAACCATGGAGGAAAGAAAGAAGGAACACGCCAAAGCCATTCGTGATTGTGATGTCCTGCGTTTGGAGGTTGCCCACCATGCATGGGACTCCGGTCACAGCGTGAATTTCGACGGGATGAAGGTTATTGACCGGGAGTGCAACTGGCGAAAAAGGATTATCAAAGAGGCCTGGTGGACTCGACATCTGTCCTCATCCAATAAAACTAAGCATCATATCAGTGATTTTTGGTTTCCTTAGCATTTTCTTCCTTTTCTTTTCTGTTACTTTCCAGTATTTGTAGATAGTATCTTCGTGCCTTATTTTTCTTTTGAAGTCATGTAATTTTATTCTCTGCTCGTTCGTATTTCTATTGTGTAATTTGTGTCTGATCATTGCAGTATGTGATGTAAATCATCTAATGTGTTTCTGTCATTCGCCTGACGATAGCCGGCTGTGCTGGCTGAAAGGCCTCGCAATAGAAAATCGAGGAATCTAGTAAAGATCAACTAGTTTTTTGGGCTTCCTTCACAAGATGAATGAAAACGTATTAAACACAAAATCATCATGATATGTACGCTCCCCTGCAAAAATGTAGAATCAAACAAAAGGTTTTACTACTAATAGACAGATCGCACTTTACCATGTCACCGCGGAGTAATGTGATCCCCGCAAATCAAAACATCGCTAACAGGTTACTATTTCTTAGAATTTTCATCCTGATTGTTAAGTAACGGCATAGATTTCTCTCACGAAAGGCTGTCAACAACTGCAGTTTCCTTCATCCCCTTATTATACTCGTCCACCGTTTTGAAGCATTCGTCTGTGTCCCCACTTCTGTCATGGGTAAGCTCAGCTCTGTTTCTCCTGTTATTCGTGCACAGGTTTATTCTCTTCATGTGAGTGGCATGTCTCAACGGAATTGTTCAAAAACTGAGCATCAGTCAACATGCTGTTCATTCGGCCATCAAAAAGTAACAGTCAACAAACGGCAGATTTTGCAATACACCGAGATCATGGAGGCCACTAGTCATATTTGAACGCGATGAATAATCTGTGCACCGAAATCTTATCTCAGCCTCCCTGAATTGGTCCAAGGACTGGAAGCAGTGGGTACTTCGAAATCGTCAGTCGACAACCTTCAAAGGAATTAGGCCTATAAGTCTTCGCCCAGCAAAAAATCCGAGATTAGCGCCAGCTATAGTTATAAAAGACTGGTATTTGTGAGAGAGTACGTTCACTGGACTGCTGAACAACGTTATGTGGGCTGATGAGTGTTCCCTCGAGCAGTTTGGCACCCGTAAATTAAGAGTTCGTTGTCCAATCCCCCAACGATGCAGTCCTAAGTATGTGGTCTAGACAATGAGACATCCAGCCAAACAGATTATTTGTGGCTCCATCAGCTCTCATGGATGATGTCTATATTTTCTACCTAAAGGTGAAACAATCAGCTGTGCAATCTACTGAAAGAGAATCTGAGTACACCCACATGGCAATTAATTCCTCACTCATTCTGATGCACGATCCCTGTGCAAATGGAAAGTCGGCCAAAATCTGGGCCGAAGTCGGCAAACAATTTCGGCCCGAACGCGACGTGTCTGGACCCCCTAAGTCGGCCCGGGTTCGGCTGGTCGACTTATGCCCGTAGTGTATTGACCGCATGTAGCGGGTCGATTTGTGGTGGCCGAATCCAATACGCGAGATCTGCGTTGGCTTACCTTTACCTAACCATATGTAATAAGCACAATAACAACTACTCAGATGATGAAACTTACCTAGATTGAGTCCACTGAAGGTCAATTTTGTTAACGTAGACATCGGGATTCAGGTTGATTGTACCTCAAACAAGTTTAAATCTTAATACAATGGATATAATAACAATCACATCCAGTGGTGTTCAAAACTATCGTAGATGAGGTTCATTAGGTCTGCTCCTAAATTTTGATGTCTGAAACCAACAAAAATACATTATAAGCGAATTAAAATAATAAAACACAGGCAAACTGTGAACAATGATGTAAAACATAAACCATGTAGAGCTCTATAACGACACATGATAGAGATGTATATGATACAGAAATGAGCATTAATTTATTGTAAGATGAAAGAAGGTGATAATTAATCTAAACTATTTTTATATTTCATCATTCCAATAATTTACAACAGCACGAGTTAATCGACAACACATTTTCCCAGGGTGGACAACATGCCCTTAAGGCAGAAAGTCCGATGAATTTGATATTTGATTTTAAATGATTTCTCCTTTAGCTGAAATAAATAACAACGTACCGCAAGATGGTTTACTTACACATCCAAACCAACAATGTAGTGAAACATTCGAACCTGTGACTTACTTTCAAAGTTTGCGACTTGTTGCCAAACAGGGTTGAGAAGGGAAGAACGTGGTCCCGGCGGAAATTCACATTTCAAGGAGGCTCAAAAAGGCCAACAAAATAATACTTAAAGCCGAGCTATTACTAAATACAAATCCGCAGAACATTCTCATCCCTGTAAATATTAGGAAAAAAATGTCAATCCCAATTCATGACCTTATATTTTTTCTCATCCCTGTAAATATTAGGAAAAAAATGTCAATCCCAATTCATGACCTTATATTTTAAATAAAGCTTCTTGTTATGACAGCCGACGTTATGCATGCTGACTTGATCACGGGAATAACCCAATGCCCATAAAATCAAAACATTCGGAGGCAGTGACAAGAATAGCCTTACAACATATTTACACATTACAAAATACTGTCGATCAAATCAATCTGTAGCGAAGTGCTTCAAAATTTAACAGCAGAAATACATATTCAATACTGAAAAAACCGAATCATTCGGAAGCAGTTACAAAGAATCGCACAAAATTACTTGTCACGACAGACGATGAAACGTCAGGTGTTATTTCAGGAAGTTTTATTAGGTCGTAAATTGGGAGTGAAATTCTGTTTTTTTTCAACCAATGGCCAACCTCCCGTGAGACTATAAACTGAAACATTAGCATACACACGGAAATTAAATGGCAGGAATAATTACAGTGGTATGGCATAATTTTCTCCTTTTAATTTTTTTGCTTATAAGAATGCTTTCAATTGCCTTAACTCTTTTTCATGTACAATAGGCCTAATTAAACAACCCACTGCCTAATTGTGCTATATTACAAGTAGGCCTGACAAAACGACAGACGGCTTGCTCACAAACTACATTATCGAAAAGCATCAATTATCGAATTGAAATTTTTAAGATGGAGGACATTCATGTTTATTCACCACTCCTGTTTTTAGGAAATATGCTTCAATATCAAGGATCGAACTTTCCATCTCCTATCAACGATCCTGATGAATCACGCGATTAATTCTTTAATCAAAAGCATATCTTATTTTGTAACTTCAGGACAATTAGAATGGTTGGCTTAGAATCTGTTATACAAGTTACATATTGATGCGGTTTATTCAACTGATTTACGAGTACGATTTATTTGCTACTCACATGTCTTGATATTGTTGACGCACCATATACACTCCATTTAGATACTCATACATCCGCGCTGATAATCTTTAACAAAGAATGGCAACATGTACACTATCTTCAATGAATAGAGAAAACTGCACCGTCAGCTGTTCGACGAGTTGATTCACACCCACACACCGCATAAGGAATCCGTGAACTGACTGATAGACGTAGCGCGCGGCGAAGAAACGTATTGCAATGTTCGAATTCGGGAGGCTCGCCATCATGAAGACATGGTAATCCCCTTTTAGAATAGGTCAGAAATATGAATTAGATAATTACAGTGGTCGGGATGCATTAGAATGAAGTCATGCTTTATAAATGAAAACTGACTAACGTACATACATACTCGTGAAACATGGGAAAATTATGGCATTTCTACCTGATCGGCGCCTTATACGGACTTCTAAATATAGTATCTAATACAGGATTCCCGTCAGTGCGATTAATTGCTATGTTCCGAAGTCAGCTACGTTTTTCGCGTTGCCGAAGTTCTGCCGAAAGTCGATTGACCGAATTATGACGCACTTGTGCCGACATTCATAAAAATGCGTAGATATAAAAACATTTCTATTTATTTCATATTACAACATCTTTCGCAGTTCATATCATAACACAGATAATTACGATAGAACCTTCATTTGAATTGAAACTGCTCAAGATGGCCGAAGAGTCGCACTTTGCTGTTGTCGGCCCGGACACGGTCCGACATTTACGTTTGCACAGGGATGGATTGGCCAGTAAATTCGCCGGATTGCAATCCGCTTGAAAATGCATTGAGCAAATTGAAGATCGAAGCATCAACCATGGCCTCAATCTCTTGATCTTTGCAATAATGCATAAAACTTGCATGGACGACGAAAATATCGCCCGAATGCTGTCTTCGTCTGATCCATTCGATGCCTGACGCTTGGCCTCTATCATTTAGTGAAACGGATACTACACCAAATGCTGATAAAGTGAGTGACTATGAGCTTGCCTGCAATTCTGAAATGAAGATCCTGCAATTATGACCACTTTGGCGAATCAAATCGAGAAATGAGTCAAGTGCGCTGGCTTGATTTGAAATAGAGCATTATTTTTCGGAGGAACGATATCTGATTCTAAACTTTTACAAGGGACTGTATCATCTGCACACTGCACAGATACTAAATATGCACAATTCAATGTAAAATCGGCTGACAACAACTAATGGAAATTTAGTTAACTGTAGCACATGCAATTCATGAAACTGCACGAAGTAGGCTAATCATGTGAAGATCGAAGACTTTTGTAAAACAAATTAACTGCTCGTTACCTTAACTTACCGGATAATTTATCGAATAAATCACGGCAAGGTAATTTATTTTACAGCTGTGTAGTTCAATGATAAAATCCAAAGATTACTGAATTCCAACCCCTTATGTGCATTGTTCAAGCGTTCCATTACAGGCATATAAAGCAACATGATGTAATAATCTCATTGTATTTGTAGGTTCATTTGGAACAAGCATGCACGGTTGTAATAGTTAGGTATTTTATAATAGAAAAAAGCATAAATTACCCCCAAAATTCAAAGACAAAAATATGTGTTCAACTGTTTGGACATTTTATGTGCAAACAACCTTGAGAGGAAGCACCCATGAAAAGCAAGGACTCCAACGACAGATCTGTCAATGAATTGCCAAAAATTGAATTCCTGGTACTTCAATCGTCATCATGACTGCCGCAGAACCCAAGCAAAAGTAATATCCATGAAAACATCAAATAACAAAAATTTGGTAAAATATCACGATGGCGATTATCAAAATGTTGTGCACGGCAATATTTCAACTCCACACTTGACAATGATCCCGATACAGCTGTGATTTCTGAACATTTCCGAACACAAGACACCAGTTATAGCGGAGAGCTGAGAATAATATCAACGCTAAGAATAATTACAAGCTAGAATGTTCCTCTTTATTGGATAACCGTGGTTGACGGCTTCTTTCATACTCATGAAATGCTGTAACTCTTCTTTCCTGGCGTAGGGACCGACAGTTCGAGCATTAGAATCAGGACCATTTGTCGATCGACAAATTTGAGGACTAGAATTATGGGTAGCTTTGCTGCCACCACAGTTCTCTGCAGCAGAACTGTCCCTGCTGGATGAACAGTTTCCATCACTATTAGAAACGTATCCGGATACGCCTGAGAGACCTGTATTGCCCCAGCTGTAACCCATCTTCTGAGCGTGCGCCATGTAGCGTTTCCGACGATTCAATTTGTACAAACGAACTCGAATTTCTTCTAATTCTGGATCTTCCATCTTAAACTCCCAGCGCAGTACCTCTTCTTTTCCACGCAGAAACGCCATCACCTGTAAAGTTATAGAGCTGTCTTAGGGAATTACATCAAATGTACGCGTACGGGTATTTTGTGTTAAAAGTGAATGATGAATTAAGCGTGAAATTCTACGGCTCAATAATATATGCAGTTGCTAACAGCACGCATTCCAAAAAAATTAACAAAGATCGAGGACTAGAATTATCAACATCAAAACTGCAACATGGCTTTTGGTGTGATATTTTCGTGAAGGATGCGTCGATGCCAGGTCGTGGAAATCAATCCGTAATAAAAACAAATATTAAGTGCGATTTATGGGCAGATTTGAGAAATGAAATTTAGACATTCTGATCACCTCTTTAAAATTAATTTGTTTAGCCCTTCATTATTTACAAATAGTGCTCACCTTCGAGTGTTGATAAATTACTCAGCATTTTTTGTAATTACTAATGCTCACCTTACGCTAAGATTGCTTCAATCCCCTAAATGATATGTAATAATAAGAATTTACCAGATAAATAACTAATACTAATACAACTAATGTACAATATGTCAAATATTTCTTAATAGACTATTTTAAACAGTTTAAATAATTGCAGTTTGAGCTTTAAAATAGAAAATGCTGAACTGCTCACCAAAGTGTCTGGACCAGACGCGATTTAATCTGAACAGTCGTGCATAATACTGAATGCACCAAGGTTGTATCTGACAGTACCTAATGAATACATGTATAGATCATTTCTGAAATTACATTATGAGAGGTATCTAATCATTAAAATGAATAAGACTTTTTACAGAATTTTCATCCCCAGAACTGAAGAGCTATGAATGAAGCTTGAGGTTGGTAATGCAAAGAGTTTGATGAATCACTTTACTTTCAATTATAAAAAAAGAAAAATATATCTCCTACCCATATTCAGTTTTCCTCATCAGTAATCTGTCCCACGCCTCTTAACAGTATCAAAAAGCTGGAAGAAGCCCATGAGTAGTCTACCACTTTGCAGTAGCAATGGGTGCAAGTCAAGTAAGCCGCAGAGGAACCGGATGTAGGTATGTGATAGTATTTCGCTTCTCTTAAGCGAGTTTAATGTCTGTACGAATGCTACTGCGACTCTGTACGTTCTTAAATTACTTGACATTTGCACAATTCTATTATACACGTTCGCACTGTCTGAAGTTTAAACGAAAATTTCAGTTGTGTGGTCAATCGATGGTCACTCTGCGTTAGCGTACGAGCATCTATGTAACGCACACTGACTTTCATGTCAACAAAGTCACATATACAAAACCACTGCGCATCAATCGATTTCCACTGTTCGTCAGAATTTTGCACAAACTACAAACGCTCACTTAGAAAACTCCGTGACAGAAAATTAGATTTGATTTTGTTGTGTACATTAAGCATGAAAATCAAAGGTGCATTAAATTCTCTTAAAAACTGGATACACTTATAACAAAATCGCAATTCATATTCTAAGGATTAAAATATGCACTATAAATACACTATAAAATACAATAAAATACAGCTGCTTCAATTTCCCGAACTTATTTTGTTACTATATCCGGTCGAAGCACCTACTACAAGACCTTCTGTGGAGGAAATGCTGTCAGACGGCGATCCTGGGCTAAAAGTTATAATAGCCACGATCTTAATGTCTTAATTATTTTCACTTATTGGGAAATTGTGTAATGTAGGCTGAAATAATTCATCACATAATAAGAAAATGCTTCAATAATATCTTTCTTATGCATTAATGTCAAATAACTTCGCATGTTCTTACTTGTCCTGTTTTTTCATCTACAGCTGGTGCGTCAGGAAACCGCCCTCCAGCATGCAGTCTCCGTAGCTCTTCCATAGATTGGATACCAGCGTATATATCGGAATCGGAATGAGATTCGGAATTTACGTTCGAACTTTCTTGAATGTTTGGCAAGCCATTCCCAAGTCCTGATTCAGAATCGTGTATTTGCACCACCGCCGTCTTCGGTTTGGGGCGCTTTTTCCTGCAACTTTCATCCTTGCCTGGAAATGCAACATTTACAATAACAATAAAGTTTCATATTTAAACAGGGAAGTAACAAAGAGTTAAAGTAAATTGTGCTGTCAGTGACATTCGTGCCGTGACTAGTGGGGTTCTTCAGGGATCCATTTTGGGACCGTTCTTATTTGTGCTATACTGCCACGACCTTCATCCCATGCATAGCTCAACTTTCATGCTGGAATATGCTGACGACATAAGTGAAGTTATTACCATCAAAAATTGCCCTTCTTTTGATATGATGAAGATATGTCAAGAAGAATACCTCAATATTCGTCAGTGGGCTTCCATAAATTATCTGGTTCTAAACCCTTCAAAAATGCGTGCTATTAGATTCCGCAAAAAAGTTGACTTTTCCAACGAGTGCTTACCACTGACAGATGTTACCATCGTCACAGAACTTAAACCCCTGGGTGTTACGTGGTCCTCAGACTTGTCTTGGCTTGGTCATTTTCGTGTTCAAGAGAGTCGGTGCTCCCAACGTCTATATTTTCTGCGTTTGTTAAAATCAATCTTGTCCCATGATGAACTGTGGATGGTATATTTCTCAACGATTGAGAGCGTGCTGCTCTACTGCTCACCTCTGTTTGGCCAATTGAATCACAAGTGTCTAAAAATTGTGAACAAAGTTTTTTTTGTCGTGCACGTCGCATAATTTGCCCCCGTTCTTGCACATGCGCTTTTGGGAGTGAAAACCTATTTTTCACAAAGAGTTCAACAGCAATTAGGAAGCTGCTTTTGGCTGCTGGCTCATCTGACCACCCCCTTCATTCCATCTCTCAACAGGTGGTCTACCTTTTTCTTGCACTAACAGACGTCGTAATTGTTTCACTGTTTTTTCTACGATTATCTGCAATAACCTACAACGTATTGTGAAATGACTTGAGCCATTTTTCTTTCCTATCTTGTTCCTTAACTCTGGTTACAGCAAACCCAGCAGCAACTTGCCACTGTATCTTTGATAATATTTTGATTTTCATTTTCCTCAATAAAAGGTATTATTATTATGACATGATTGTCCAAATTCACTAGTTTCTTTATCAAACTCTTCTTCCTCGAACTTATCTGGCTTTAACTTCTGAACATAATCAATTCAGTGCGGACGAAACGGAAGAATTCTTGAAGTCTCCTCTAATTATTTCTAATTTCAAATTTTCTGGGATGGAGCAGTGCTCGCGCTCATGTTCTTTTTCCGCAATACCGGTATTTCAGTTAATTTATTAAAAATTTTGCATTTGAATGCTTAATATGGTCTAAACAGCGCATCGAATTAGATTTGTGGCACTTTACTAGATCAGCAAAAGCGTAGCAAAGATAATATCATCCCGAAATAGAGTCATCTAAAAAGGGAGTTGCGAGCCGATTTGAGCGAACAGTTAGGTGAATATGTTCTTCAAATACTGTTCAAATGCAGTACATGGACAATAAATTATTATCAATTCGAGTCATTAAGAAACCGAGTAATCCGACAATGTAGACCGCATCAACAAATTGACTCATACATGTATGTATCTTTTGCTTTCTTTTGTAAAACATCATTGTTTTGATAGGCCCTCATTGTTTGAAAATTGTCCTCATTGTCTTATTCTATATTCTCTATCTTCATAACTGACACTGAAAGTCAAATCCATCAGATATCGTTAACATATTGATATAAATGGTTAAGACACAGGGATGCGGAGTCCTATCATTTTGATAGGACTCCGACTCCGGGGGTTGATAGGACTCCGACTCCGAGTGGAAATTATACAAAGCCTAGTCTTTTAAAAAAACTGGTAACCTAAATCATAGATCATTATATAGGCTTATCTGAACATATTTTTAGTGATCATTGCTGTATCCACAGACATCGGATGTATCAATTAACATATCAATTAACATATCAATTACCGATCATTTCCGATGAAAGCTTATCAAATATCACTTTAAGTTGGATGCATAACGCTGGGGTTCTCCCATCTTGCTGATGCGTGCTTCAAACGGTTTTTCTCCAGTCTCTACCAGGCAGGAAATTCCCATCCTTCTCCAAAAAATATGAGTACACTTTCGAATTTAATATGCGCTTTAGAGGAGCCATCACACACGATTAACGTGAGGGTAAGAGGCAATGCTCTCAAACAAACTAGTATTTCATTTTTGTCTCTGATGTGACCTTCGGTGCGTAGGTTTTTGCTCGAGGCTAGGAAGGCTTGTCTTCTCTACTAAATCACCGAGTGAAACGACAATCCTTTTTTTTAATCACGGTTCATTCCCTCAACTATTGCAAGCTTTGCATGCACTGCTGTCTCGACTGTACTTTTGTTTGACGGAGAAAGTTGACATCAAGACATTGACAGCTATGCATGAGGACAATTAAATAATTTGTTTGCATTATATTTCGGGTCTAGTTATAGGCCAGAGTCCGGAGTCCCATCATTTGATAGGACACCGACTTCGACTCCAGGAAAAATGATAGAACTCCGGCACTCCGATTCCGCATCCCTGTTAAGACACCATAATTAGGTCCACACTTTTATAGTAACGTACGAGTTAGAATTAACTTGAAAGAGCGCTCAAAAATATTGGTTTCACCTTCGATTAGACCTACATGTACAATGGGTAATTTATCCAATCAAAGCCGTTGAATTGAAAAGTCCAGTTGACGAATAGCATATTTAACTTTCTTTTTTGCAACGTGGTCTATCAAGCTTGCAAGATTAATAGTGTCACTTAGTCGCAGCAATTAAGTCAAAATTCGGTTCACCTTTGATGCCAGCACTGCATATCCCATAGAGGACTTCATCCCCAGATGAGCTTCGCTTTGATCAACTCACTCAATTAGACATAGTTCTTTAAAAATTTCAAATGCTCAAGAAATTTTTAATTTTATGCTATCATAATTATACCGCAATGTTTTGCCAATTGAAACAATCTAAACAACTACATATTTTAGGTTCAGAAATCCCCTTCTTAATTGCGTGTATTTTTGCCGAGAATCTATCTGCGTCTACTATCATGATTCCCGGGGTACACATTTTGATATACCATGTCTTCCATTGCTCCCGTTCATTGTCGAAATTTATATCATCACATTTGTCACTTTGCAAGATTTCGACCACTGTTATTTTCAACATCAGGGACATCATTAGTACAAATAGTGAATATCAATGTTGTGCTTTCTCTTCTTTTCAATGTTTGTCAATCTGCACAGCCGGAAATTCATCTGTGTGTCTGAAAAATGGTTGGATTTTTCAAACCAAAGTTTTTAAGTAAAGTTGGTCGTTGATTCGATGATGTGTCACTTTTGCCATGCGCACGTAGAGCCTGTGAATAGAGGATAATTGTGAAACTTTGAATGCAGTTATAGGGGAAATCCGCCAGAAAGGTGCATTTTCGAGAATTTTCGTTCCACCGTCTTCTAGACTGAATATTCAACTCGTATTCCTGTAACTTTTGCATTCTATACTGAGATAGTATATCGTAGTATACTGGGCAATTATCTAGATCTCCATCTCGTGCTATCTTCTATTGAATATACCCGTTAAAAATGGAAAAAACACATTTTTTAGCTTTCCACAGCTCATATGCTTTTAATCATGCTACGAATCGTCCAGTATAATACGGATTTTTGACAAAGCGAGTGCCCGAGTTTGATCATCAGGACACTGAAATTTATTTTGATGACGTTCTTTTGTGCCTCAAATTCATGTAATTGACTAAACCGATGTTTTTGATGTTTCCAAAAATTCTGATGTCATCAGACCGACGCGTTTTTTGTCATCAGACCGACGCATTTTTTTCGGACATCAAAAACATGTATTCATGTTCTAAATATGTCATAAGCATCGCCCAAGGTCATAGATCATTGAGTAAAAATCCTAGGATTCTGAGATTAAGTGATACAAATCCATAGAATAAAGGGAAGCAAAAGTATCAATTATATCCACCACAAATGTCATCAGACCGACGCGTCTTTGTCAATGTATGCTTGGTAGTATAGTACTATAGGAGGAATATTTGCAAACCTTATGATTTGCATGATTCTTGCATGATTTTGAAGTTCAGTGACTGAAGTAGAACCTATAAGTATATGATAAAACAATTTTTAGAGCAAAATACAGCACAATATGTCATCAGACCGACGTAGTCGGTCTGATGACACTAAGCGTCGGTCTGATGACAATGAGTGTCGGTCTGATGACAATGAGTGTCGGTCTGATGACAATAGAATGTATACAATGAAAATATGTGAAGAATATGAATATGAATTCATGGCTATAGAAGTAAAAATGGATGCAAATGTACCACTTCAGTCTGGTTCATGCTGGCACCGATATTGTCATGCCAGGAACTCCTAAATATCAATTCCGCTATTTTATGGTGTAGGCCTTGAGACTAATTCAGGAGCCTAGGCTAAGCATGTCGCCTGAACGATGTCTTTCTCACACATTTAAACATTAGACAGCTTAGTGTGAGCTCCAATATTCAGCAAGTAGCCTAACTAAAGCATCACACCATGACGAGTAGCGAGTACCTCCTACGGAAATATGTATGAAGTTTATTGTATTCACATCACAGCTGAGGTTCAAGCTCCGGTAGAGCACGCAGTCGTGCTGGTGATACTTACAGGGCTATTGTCTTCCACGCATCCCATGTAGCATGTTTGTTGATTGGTCAACACCAAATTTCTGCTGCATAAGTCGATGAGCATTGCTTTTTTATCACCGTGAGTGATATCTTGTACACCGATGGACGCGTTAGCGAAGAAGAGAGAAAGAGATCGAAAATACCGTCTCAAAAAGAAAGATGATGAAGGATGCAGGGCAAGGCGAAGAGAAATATGTAGAAATTCATACAAGAAGAAAAGTGAGCAGTTATCATCAAGAGATAAAAGAATGCAAAGAGGCGAGTGGAGGAAAAGTCAACGAGTGTGCTGAGAAAAAAGAAAGACCAACCAGGGAAGCAATCGGGAAGAAGATCAATTGAATTCATCACAATCCAGCTCAAAGAAAGAAGCAGCTAATATCAGGGAAAAGCAGGAAAGAAGAGTACAGATCTGCAGTCTTCGAAAAGAAAATCATCTGAAAAAGAAAGCTCTGTGGCGACTTTCGAAGCGCTTTGCAAATCAGAAGAAGAGATACGAAGGTTTCAATCTCTCCAATGAGTCTCGCGAACCTACACACGATGCAATGCCTTCTACGAGTAGAATGGTCAGTGATATCATGAAGAACCGATTACAAACACGAGTCAGTTTGCAAACGCATTTATCCATGTTGCACGATTTGAATAACGGAAGAAAGAAGATTCTAATCGAAACTGCCGGGAGGGTTTCTCAGAAGTATCGAGGTATGAAGAAACACTTTCAACGCACAACCAGAATCGCCAATGAAGCGCTACGTCAATCTCACCAAGAAAGTGAGCATTGCTCCACTGCACAGAAAAAGCAGAAGATTACAGAAAAAAGAATCCGCGAGTTTTATTGTCGAGACGACAATAGTTGCATGACAACGGACAAGAAAGAGACTGTAACGAAAAAGAAGCTGAAAATGCAGAAGCGTTACATGCATTTTTCACAAAATTTGTTATACGAAAAGTTCTTAGCGGTGTCTAATGATCTTCAGATTGGCAGGACGACTTTCTACAAATACAAACCATTCTGGGTATTGCGACCTCGAGTAAACGATAGAGAACAATGCTTGTGCATCAAATGCTCGAATTTGCAGGTAAGCTGTAGCACAATGTGTCTACTGTTGATAATATGTCTTGTATATCGGTAATTCATGCGTATATTACATATCGTATCATAAATGCATTTAGACATATTAACTCTATCTTAATATGTTCATCTTATTATACAGGGTGCGGCAAAAAGATCTCCCCGATTTTATATGGTATTGAAAAGTAAACGAAGATAATGATATGGAAAATATTTGTATCCTAGAAAAGTACATGTTATGCCACTATGATATTTTACGTTTTGAAGCCCCGTTATTGCCATTTTACTTTTTGATTTCACCGAATTTGTATGTTAAGAAAACGACGACAAAACTATGAAAAATTTTCTATTTCAGAACAGTAAATGTATGAAATTATGTCAATTTAGGTTTTGAAAATTACATCGCTTAAGTGTCGGCCGTCATTGTCGATGCAGTAGCGAAGCCTCTCGCGAAAGTTGTCCATTACACTACGAACCATGTCGATTGGAATGTTAGCAATTTCCTGTGTTATTGCTGTCTTTAAGTCTTGCAAGTTTCTTGGTCGGTGTTTGTAGACTTTTGATTTGATGTGTCCCCACAAGAAAAAAATCGCAAGGGGACAAATCTGGCGAACGTTGAGGCCAGCCAATATCACCTCGTAAAGAGATCAAACGACTCGGGAACAAATTTTGGAGGATGGTGAGTGACTGGCGTGAGGTATGCGATGTAGCATCATCTTGTTGGAACCACAAGTCCTCCTGATCATTGAGTAAATCGGTGACTTTCGGACGGAGAAAATGCTATAGCATTTTACAATAACGATCAGACGTTACCGTTACTGTAACACCATCCTCTTCAAAAAAATAAGGACCCCAAACTCCGAAATTTCCTACGGCACACCAAACAGTAACTTTCGGACTGTGGAGCGGTCGCTGATGAAGTTCCTGAGGATTGGTGTCAGACCAGTAGCGAAAGTTCTGTTTATTAACTATCCCCGATAAATGGAAATGCGCTTCATCGCTGCAGATCATAACGGCTGTAGGGGGAACCTCCCTGAGAATGTCTCCACAAAAAGTTGTTCTGGTTTCATAGTCCGTCTCATTCAACTCCTGCACGACCATCATTTTGTAGGGATGCATGTTGAGTTCCTGATGTAAAATTCTGCGTACACTTCGATCTGACATGCCTAGGGCAGCCGCATGTCTACGTGCTGAACGCCTGGGAGAGTGCTGTATCGAAGCTCTCACAAGTGTAACATTCTCTACCCCTGTTGCGGTCCTTGGTCGGCCGGGACTTTGTCTTTTTAAAGTTGAGCTAGTGAGTCTAAAATTTGAAACCCAAAGGCGAATCGTCTTTCCCTCTGGGACAGGAGCATGACGACCGAGATCAAAACGCCTACGGAACGCGCGCTGCGTCGTTATCACGGATTCACCGTTCTTGATATGTTCCTCGACAACAAAGGCACGATGCTTTCCACTCCACGCCATGACAATGCAATTCCAAGAATGCTGTTATACGGCACGTGAACGCCAATAAGAGAGCGGAGATGAGTCACTTCAGTAGTGTCTTTTGTTAACCTAGACAATCGGAATCGCAAAGAAGAGAAGACACGTTTTGCATAGAAAATTTGATAATGGCATTATATGAACTACTTTTGGAATATAAAAGAATTCTTGCATCTGTCTTCTTTTTCGTTTCATAGCCATGGCAAATAGGGGAGATCTTTATGCCGCACCCTGTACTATTAATTAGGTTAAATACAGGCACTCTGCTTCTGCGGGCTATTAAATTTCATAAAAATCAATAAGCTTAATCAAATGTCGTATATCTAGTTCTCGATTGATTTTATCCATACTCAATAAGGAGTAGCCTGTTTGTATTACATGCTGTAAGTTTTATGAGAAATGAGTCGTATGTGCAAGAGCTTATGTCAATTATAAATTTCTTGGATCATGCATGCATACTAATACTACATATTTATATGCTTGTGTAGGATATATTCCGTAGATATTGGGGCCAGTAGGCCTACATGTGAATGAATTTATAAAATATGTATCGGCAATTGTACATGTACCCCTTATTCTATATTTTCGCAAAAGCTATTGTCAATAAGGCAATAATAATGTGCATTAACGACCCGCATCTGTAATTCATTAGGAGTAATCAAGATTTGAATTCTACATATGTAGAGACAATTTTGAATATGTTTTTTGATGTTAAACTCCTGATTTTATCCATATACATTTTCCTAATCAAATCATCGTACTTATTGCGACTGATGTCATACTTGTGCATGTGTAATTTGTACGTTTTCAACCTTCACTACGGTATCTTACATCCACTGCTTATGCTGCGATGCAACATTAGGGGATACCTAATACACATGTGTAATGTGTATGCAATCTTCCTTGCTTTATCTGATTTATGTTTTCAGCTTATGACCCTTTTCGTCAACAACATGGTTTCTTCCCGAGATATATCGATCATATTATCACAAGTTCTTTGTTCCATCAATGACCTGAAATGCTGTGAAGGCAAATGTGAAAATTGTCAAGCGTTGTCTGCGGTAGATGCATCAAAGATCAGGTCATCTGTAGTGAAATATTTTCGTTGGGATAAAATTATCGATGAAAACAATTATTCTTCAACAAGATGTGTTTCGGTGAGACTTCTCTCTCTTAAAGTATACATCAGCTATCGCTTGAAATATACTTTTGTACGATTATAATACATTCAGTCAACCCATATTTGATTAAAATTGCATTAATTGTCTATTTGATCAATGTAGACAATTTCTATTCTCTTTCATAGACTAAACTTCACAGTCCACATGTGCGTGTATGCAATAAGCAAACAAACCATAGGCCATTTTGAACGTTTCAGAAGTTGGATAGCGCTATTGGTCTGGTGCAACGATTTGAGAATGATTTAAAGGCACACGCAATGCATGAATTCAAAATAAGACATCAGTTCAGCGAAATTCGTGGAGTTAAAAAAAATTTGAAACAAGATGAATTATTGATTCACATAGACTTTTCTGAAAATTTTTCTTGCAAGCGTGATGAAGAGGTTCAGGCTGCTCACTTTGGCAACAGGTCGCAAGTTACAATTCATCAAGGTGTATGTTACAGACCTGGATCTCCAGCAAATGGCTTTGTTACATTATCAGATGACAAAAGAAAATCTACGGATGCGATCGCAGCCATGTCAACGCAATACTCATTGATTTATCTGTCGATTCAGTAAAAAAAGTATGAAAAATTCACTTCTTGACTTCTGTAAAATGAGGCTCTAAACAATTTGTTAACAAAAATGGGGTTATAATTTGATACTAAAATTTATAACGTTCAATTTATAGCGTCGTCGACGCCGCATCAGTGAAAACATGAATAAAGTTCTTTCAATATCTTCTTATCAGACATTTCATGATGTAAATTATGAACGATATACTCTGTAGAGAGACGGCTGCAAGTTCATACCTGCATTCATATGCGATTTGAAGCACATTCTTAGACATTTTTAATTTTTGGAAATATTAATAGATGATAAATTAATAAGGTTGGTACTTCTAATAGAGGCTACCAGAAAGGTACAATGCACAAAAAGCATAGATATCAGACTAAAAATTATTTTCGTATTTCAGTTCATCGTTGTATCAGATTCGCCATCAAGCCAGTACCGAAACCGGAACACAATATATCTAATGACCTACGCATGTCAGATCAATGGAATCAATCGATTTGAGTGTTTGTACTCGGAAGCTGGACACGGCAAAGGACCAGCCGACGGTATTGGCGCGACCGTCAAGCGGATGGCTGACAATCATGTGGCACGGGGAAGAAATATTGATTCAGTCAAGACTTGCTTACAATATTATCTGATTCGGAAACGAAAATATTGCATAAATTGGTGAGTAGCATACTGTATAGAATATAGCGTATATTATCTAGTTTGCATTTATTAGCTTCAAAGGGGGAAAGTTGGTCAATCAATTCAGTTTAAATGAATTAAGATAAATTACATGTGAAGGAATGCAAAAGGCCATATCTCAATATTTATTTATTCAATATCTAATTATCATAAAGTGTGCATTATTGTTTATTCTTGAAATTTTTGACATTATCATTTTGTAGGTGCATCAACGAGAGATCAACCAATGGAAGATCTGCTCAGGAATCTCAAACCGATGAGTGGGATAATGAATTGTCATCATGTGAACTGGAACAACGGTCAAATATTTTACCGCGAACTAGCATGCCACTGCAGTCCTAATGCAGATTGTCATTGAAGCAGTGGAACTTTTTGTAACTGTATTTTTTGGATGCAGATGTTTTTTTATCCAGAATGATCTTTTGTTGACACACGGACTTCTTTTTATTCAAAGGATTTCTATTAATACAAAATAGGTTTATTTACATCAGAATATGCTAGTAGGTGTGAAGATTCCCCGAAACAGTCTTTATTGAGAAGTCTAAAATGATATATAGAGGCACAAGTTTAATTTCTAACAATCTAGGGTTGAATTCATCAAACAGAAGCATATTGTCATCAGACCGACGCACATTGTCATCAGACCGACACTTCTAAAAACTTAAATGCTTGAAATATCAAAATTGCGTGAAATGGTGTGGTTGTCATATCAAAATTCGTTGTTAGCATGTTGATTTACATAGTTTTAGACTATCACATCAAAATTTTTCGAACTTTCATTTTTGACACACGAAAATGCACCTTTTTGGCGGATTTCCAATATAGCTAATTACTAATTTATAAAAACTTTTGAAGATTTCTATATTAATGTCTGGCCCTATAAATCTTGTATTCAAGCATTATTTAAACTAAAGAACAACATCATCAATCAGGAATCACTATGTACATCAGACAATAAAGCAGAATTTCGTAACTGAGCGAAAACTAAACTTGCTCTTCGGCTATTGCGACAACTTCAAGCAGCTAAATGAGACATTCAGAAAAATAAAGAAATATTCCTTTCATTACGAAATCGTTCTTATTAACAAGATATGTAAATAATTGGCTCAACTTTGAAGTAGCTGCAACAACTCGAACATGAGGATGGTGTACTACTTTTAATTCTATACAGCTACAGATAATCCCAGAGTTAGGTTTTCTCGACTGATCATGGTCATGCTATCAAATGAATCGAAAACTAGGTTCATATTTAAATATCTATCATAGCCAGTCAATAAAGTTACAAAAAAGCAATATCAGCCAACATGCTTGTTTTAAATTATTAAATTTTTGGCATGCTAAAAATCACGTAGTTCAGCACTGAAATCAAGTGAAGAATTTTTTTATGAGAACTTGTTTTCAGGTCAGATTTACAGCATGTGTATTATTAGTGCATTGCTAGAATATAGAACTTCCAGATTATACCGGCAGTTACCGGATTTGTGATTAAAGCAGACAGAAGATTGATAACAACAGATCAATCAGCAACTTAACTACGTGTGAACATACATTTCATTTGCTTTTCATGTTTGGTCAAGATGTTAAGTAAGGTGCAAATGCGAAACATTTTAAGCGATTAGATTTTGAGAGAGAGTTATTTGTCGTTGATGCAGGACGAGCTAATCTTAGACGTCAAATCGTCTCATTGCAAATGGATAAATTCATAAAGAATTCAGGAAGAATACCATGAAAAGCGAAGGCGGTTCATTTTTGTGAGGTTTACAATGTAGCGCACGACAAAATCCTGATGAAACAATCGCAGAATACCTAAAAAATGTGCAAACCTGAGTACAACTTCTCGATTTCTAAATGATTTGATAAGCTGACTAGTCCTACTTCATAGAAAAATAGAAATCTAAGCAAATTATGGATGAGATTGAGTTTTCCCTCTGGATGAGAATCAGCTGGAATTAATCAATTTAAATTCTTGATGCCAGTTCATTCAAGTTACGGATAGGTCGAATATCCCATTATCTATTTTGAAACATCTTTTCGTCAACTTTTTTGCAAACTCTCAATTCCATGAATTGTACAAGTTTACATCGATGTAATTACGGCCTACAACAAAAGTGTGAAATGTTTTAATTTATTGTCGAATAATCTTTGAAAAAATAAGATACAGCTAAAAATTGTACAATGTCAAAATTGTACAAATGTCAAACAAAAGACAAACTGGGAATGACTCACACCTTGAAAGAAGACTAGAAGAAGAATGAAACTTATACAGACTCGAGTAAAATAAGACGCCGATGCGATCGAGTCGTATATGGGTAGGACTGCTCATGTGGTGAATTCACGCCAATCTCCATTAGAAGATAGTGTCAAACCACAAAAGTTTTCAAATCAACAAATAACCTCTTTTCCATATCCTTGATAAACTATCCCGAAACAGGATGTTGCATTCCGGTCATGTTAAGATGCCTGTGTGCAAAAGAAACAGACGCCCTCATTCGTTCTTCCCACAAATGATCTATATACATGTAATCGTATTTTTCAATTTTCAGAATTTGGAAAAGCCAAGTAGAAGTTGTTAACTTTTTAATTTTTTATCTATATACTTCGGCTATTCGTGTGAATAAACCATTCTCAAGAAAACTGAGAAATATATGCTTATTCTATTCCATTTTATCTCAATGTGCCTACTTCAGATCCTCAAATCTAAGCCACATGATTTTGACACACGCAATACTTGCCTTTTGCTATCGCAACCCATTCTGCAATTATCAAAAATCTTTTGAGACCCTGAACATGATTTTGGATGATCTTTTTTACATTGAAAAAAGTTAACACATGTTAGGGTGACTCCAAAGCCAGCAATATCTCTCTTAAATTCTCATTACAGTGGACATCTCTAGGGTAGTTTAAAATTTTTCGAGACTCCTATTGAGAAAGAGCACGCTCTATGCTGTACCCACTTTGCTGACACTGCACATCGCATGATCATCGCTCATGTTCCGGCAACTGTCAGTCCATTGAAAACTTTAGACACATCAGATTGATGATTTGTCAAACTTTAAGCCATAATTTGACAGATGACAGATCCAGAGAGCTGGTGAGCAAAAGGATTGATGGGAGGTACTGCGCAGATATTTAGACTTTGAACAGATATTTCACAATCACATGAATTGTAATTTCCTGTATTCTTCAGATAAAATGTATGCATGGAATATTTCGGAGAATAACAGATATAGGAGAGATTGTCTAGAAAATCTGTAAAAGTGTCTCAATGAATTCTTTAGGTTCAGTAGAGCAAAGTAACCGTTAAGCATCCATTAGAGAAACCTTTCCTGTCCATCACAGTTGAGTTCATCTTTGATTGCAATATTACAGTTGATTTTGTTGAATTCGGACTGCAGGGGAATATGCAGCGTGCTTCTTTTGTCATAGCTTACTCAAGCTTGTTAGTGCGCTTATTGGACTTTTATGGAAACGCCACGGTCTCTCCCGATTTTTTCTAAGTTCATGCGTCAGGAAGACGACGCATGAAGGGCCCAACGAAAAGACGAATTAGAAAGGGGATGGGGATGACAAGCGATATCTGTCAGTAGTCTATTAGTTGGTTAATGACTCTTTCATAATGGCTATTGTTTTACTTAGTAAATGATGAGTAAGAGTTTAACGAGTTTAATTGCCGTGGCTGCCAGTCTTCATAGGTTGTAATGTTCTCTCGAAATGGACAGAGTATTCAGGATAATCAATTTACATGGTTTTGAAACTTACATTTGAAGAATGAATGTGAAATGAAGTTGAACTTTTCCAACTATTGCATCAGCTTGCTTTCTTGAATTCGCTTGGAATGTTGATTCACACAAAATTTAGGAGCTTCTGTCTTATACCGTAGCTTCCCTTTGGTGATCCCTTTGGGAATTTATGTGTCACCTGTCTAATATTCTCCGGCATATTCTATGCATACATTTTATCTGACATACATTTCATGTTATACATACATTTTACAGAAAATTGCAGTTCTTATCAGATATCTATGCAAGTTTGCAAATATTTACGCATTGTCGTCCATCATTCCTTTTGCTCGCCGGCTATCAGGATCTGTCATCTGTCAAATTATAGCATCAGTATGACATAGCATCAGTATCAATCTGGTGCGTCTAGAGATCACAACTGGAGATCATGACAGTTACCTATCACCGGTGTCACGTTCGGAGCTGCATCTGTCGGTGAATTAGGAGTTAAAACAGCAGATTTCTAAGGTGGACACCCTTCGATGTTGCTCAGTGCATTTTAAACCGAAATCCTCCCACTCGAGCCTTTAATACAAAAAGCACTCCAATGATCGCCAGGGCTATGTATTCCTATAAATAAAATGTCATGTTTTGAAAATATTGATCTGAATATCATTTCTACTGTTCAATATGTTTGATGTAGGTTTATACATGACCACACATTAGAATTTACAATTCACTGCCGATTAATTAGAGATGTAAATGAAATTTGAAGATCTCGAGCATATGACAAAAGCATGTGTCGATGAAAGATTACACAGGCTACGTCGCAGAATGCCACGCAAAATTTGGATCCTACTGATCACTGATGCCACTTGGAGTTACCACAGCAATACATCCTGATAAAGGTGTATGTCTTCTCAAATAATTTTAGTGTAGATTTCAGGGTAGTCCTGGACGCTTTCTAGGACTACAACATCCTGCTTTTATGGAAATTTGAATGTCCACGAATTAAATTTGATTTACTGCCTTTAAACCACAGGACATGATCCAATGCAATCTGGATCTTCTACAATGAGGGCCTTTGATTCCTTCATGTTTTGCTTTGTTTGAAAAAATCAGATAATTCCTCACCTCTTCTTCATGCTAGCATTAATTGGGAATAATCACACTAAAAGATAACGAGAAAGTTCCTTTAAATGTAGATCATCCAAGCTAGTTTTGATAGTTGTTCACAGACTTATAATTTGTGTGCCTTCAAAACACCTGCAGACCATCAGTTCTTCACTTTTCACATGAAAATGGCTAGACAAAAACATCAATTTGAATATTTAATTGAGCTGTACGTAAATAGCCACAGCTAACCGCAGCAACGACGCTTCAGACACTAGCTTGGTTTCTGGCCTGCATGAAAAGTATACGAAGTAACATAACTACAATCATCTTACTTTTCCTCCTCCCACGGCTCGAGGGTTTTCCACTTCTCTTTTCGACTCGTTTCATCAATATAACCATGAAACCAGATTTTATATACACTATATCCAATATATTACAAAACTTCCATCGAACTATTGCACCCACGCAGATAAAGTAATATTTTATCAACAGTGATACTTAAAAGCGTCTTATAGCAACGAAGAAAGCTTTTGATGTACTATAACAAAACTTCATTTATGAATCAAGTCGGGGACGAGATGACTTAATCATCGCTTAAGCGCTTGATGATAATTGATGAGCCACTAAATGATAGCCCATTTAAGTATCTGAATTCCTATATGCATCATGATGGCCTAACAGTAAGTCCGTGGTCTCACATATGACTAGCATGCTGTTTCACAGAATGATGCATGGAGTGTCTGATCTAAAGGTGTGTTGAATATTTTTAGTGCGATCTTCCTAAGAAAATTCAAGGAAATCGATATTGAAAACTTCATTAAATTATATTTGAAACAGCGATTGAAAAGCCAAATTTTTAAAAATTACTTTATTTTTATAACGGCGGTTTTAAAAATGTTATTTATTCTGCCGCGGAACAGTCGGTCGATTTAATGAACGATTATACAACGCTGTAGCAGACTGAATTTCCTGCATGTTGTCGTATTTACGTTGTTCATTGAACCGGTTCAATTTTCAGCCATTGCATCTGGTACCCAGCAGAAGTACAGTTAGCGAACAGACCTCGTCATGATGGAAAAACTCAATTCAAACGATGAATGTAGCAACGTCAGTTGAAATTTGTTCAATTTGCAACCTGGATATTACGCAACAAAATATCATGGGACAATTTGCGATCACATGAACTGTTTTTGCTCAAAAGTCAGCTGTCGCTCTGAAACGAAACAAAATTGAAACAATCTGATGCAACGTCAAGCATCAAATGGTCGCAGGTTGTGTTCACTTCTCCAACGTGCGTTCTTGACGGCAAATCTTTCATCACAATCAGCCAAAATTATTAGCTTCCTCTAGTCAATCATAGAGAAAAAATTAAATGGCCAAAACTTATCTGACACAATTGCTGACTATTGAGCGCTACTTGTGCATAGTGTGTTTAAAATTTAAGGGCGAGCCAGAAGCAAAATCAAGAAATTCAATGATGGGATCGATAAGTCAGATATTGTTTAACTTCTCTTTAAGAACACATATATTACAAATATTTCCTGGAATAAAATCATCATGGAAAAGAAAGCTATCTATCAATAAAGTCAATGATCATGGCGTTTTTTCTACCTTAGCTCTTAATTTGCGCCCTATGGATCGTGTCCGTGCGTGGTTGGAACACACCAGTTGATATGTCTGAATTGTCATTTGATTCTCCAATTCTTGAAAGAACAACTATGTTGACTTGAGATTTGCCTTTGGTGCAGATGAACAATCTATTGCTATACTTAAATGTGTTGTTCAAACTAATTGTTTGACCTGCTTTTAGTGATGTAGGCATATTGATCTAGTAGAATTAGATTGATGAAATTTAAATGGCCAAATATTTCCTGACTCAACATCTTGCATGCATAATTTCCCGTTGTCTGTAAACCCGTGCGGAACTCAAATGGGCCTGCTCTCTAATGTACGGAGGAATTATCAGTTCAAGCCCTTCAATTATTTTAGTTACTTAACATTTAATATGACACTACATTTGGTTCAGCTAACAACTGCGGATCAATTGGATCATGTTAATTGATGGACGATATAGAACTGTCGTTTCAAATATATTTACCGGTATGAATGTATCAGAATCATCTCGTCTTATTGGAATCCCTTGTGAGAATATGGAGAATACATTCAAAGATTTAGCCATCCTTCTAAATAAAGGATTCCCAAGTAATCCGAGATAGGTTTAGAAGTTATCGCTTCTACATCAAGAAAAATTCAGATGAGGATGCCTTTTGGATTTTCTACCTAGTATTCTGGAGATTTTCTAGACATGATTTCGGACAGTAAATGCCATTCTCTGCACTTTTACAATTTCTCCACACTTTACGCAAGCTTTAATTTCAGATAGGTGAAGGTTTTTGAAAGAGAGTTTGCTGTGTCACTTGATTAGTCCGGCTGCCAAAACGAGTTTCTGCAGGGAACGAGGCCGAAAGTGAGACTTTCACAGAATAATGTACACCCTATGCCAACTTCGAATCTCCACGTCTGCCGAGTTCTAGGGAGTTCCTCTTCTTGTCAGATAAGATCAAAGAAAAGCACATGTAAATCCAATTGTGCACAGATTGTTTTTGGCTAAAATAAAATTTTGTATGCTTTGTATGTATCAGCCTTGCACCCTGCAGAAACTCGTCCTGGCTTCCGGACTAGATGCTTGACAACTCTGTGTTCTGTTTTACTGCACTACTGATGTATGCAGTAAATACTCAAAAATTGCTCTCCATTGAATAGGGTTATGTCTTTGAATTGCATTCATATTTCATAATAAGATGATCACATCTTCTATAAATTTATGATAAGATGATTGATGAATCAACGGACCAAAAATTCTTGGTAACTGATTTTCTTGCTGCCATGTAATTTAGCTTGGCCACACTTCTCTCAAGCATCACCAGGTGTGTCAGCTACGTTCGTCTTTTGAATTATAGGCACTCTAATAAAATCAATTTTGAAGTCCACCCGCACGATCTCATAGCTAGCAGAAGCGGAAGGTACGACAAATGCGGAATCACAATCGTGAGATTTATCACATGGTTGATGAGTTTGGTTTTCCAGCTGTTCCATATGCTTCTCCGAAAAGCAATGTGGCACTTAATACTAGCTTGAACATCTTTCTAGTCAACTTTCAGATTATCTAGAATTTCTTCTGGTACATCTCTGCCTTCGTGTCTAGAGATACTGGCATTTCCAATGTCTACATGAATAGGGCTTGTGACGTTAATCCACCAGTGAATTCCTGCATCAAATCCTTTTCAAAAATATATTTTTTGTTTGGTTGCTTTTTTGAAAGTTCGGTTACTTTCCATCCTCATATTGATTGCAAAATATCCCAATTTGTTTTAGATCATTTTTAGCTGTGCTTCCTCAAGTGTGGAGAGACCTTCCTAATCACTCATCCGATTTGCTCCATCTGGCTCCACCATCTGGTGCAGATTAGAAGTAAGGGGCCGCAACCTAACTTTATGTAGACACGTGATTCCTCCTCGATGATTCCTTGCATAGATATAAAATTTTAGCTCCTTTGGTTTTGTGTGTATCTTCATTAGTAATTTTGGCTAGCATCTCTCATTGGATTTAGGTTTGCATTTCGTCTTCGGATTGTAAAATTAAAACTTTTATTTTATATCTCCTCTTCTTCTCACATTTCAAATTGTCTAGCTTGTCCACATATCTTACTCTTTATCAGGATCTGGATCTGAAAGACATGTCTTTAGTATGTGTCAATTTTATTTACGCGTTCTGGACTAGCAGGCTAACTTATTCTAGGACTTTTCATCGGGGCATTTGCTGAACTTCGTATTTCTTCCGTTCGCGGATCTTCGCGAGTTCTAACTATATCGTAGCGGATAGACCACAGTCTATCCTAGCATCAGGTGCATTTTTTGTTGTCTTTCCGTCAAGATTAAGAATTGTTTGAAATGTGATTTATGTTCTAGGCTTGGGAAGCTATCTGTGGACTGATTGCCGAGTTCCAGGGAATAACACTGGTTGTCGGCTATGCCAAAAATCAAGTACCGCAATAGAATACTTTGCATGTCACTTTCATCACATTGCATTTAAGCTCCATGAGTAAAGCAGAGTCAAAATGTTCAAGAAATCCTTGTATTGTGCACTGTTCTGTTCTTTGACGCCATTTTTTTGTAAAGCTTTTTGGGGTTACATCCAAAAAAAGGAAGCAAAAACTGTCATAGAATGTCATGCCTTTAACTTGCTTATTTTCTGAGTACGATAAAGTAAAAATCACTCAAATGCGCGAAACATTTCAACATTTCTCATTGTAAGAATCGAAATAAGGTTGAATATCTATTTTGTAGCAATTTTGAAATAAACCTTTTCGTTGGAAGTTTTTTGAGTTCATTTTGCGAGATGTATTGTATCAAAGATAAAAGATGTTGACTGATCATTACTAAATGGATATCGAATTTCACGCACCGAAGTCAATGCAAACCCATGTTTACTGAGATGTCTGTACTAAAACATTAGTGACGCCTATACCAATCACAATTTTTAGAATACAAAGAAGAACGTCACATTGTATTGAAGAGGTCAGTTTTGTCATCGTAAATATTTCAGCAACACCCTATATTTTGTTTGTTCTATTTTGCATATCACTTGGTCAAACATTTCTCATACTATATTCCAGAAATGTTTTTTTCATTGATCTATTTTTTTGGTCAAATTCATAGTGAGGACTATTGAAAATTTTTTCTCAAATATTACACGATGGCTTGATCTGTCAATGTACAACTCGCAAAAAGCCAATGGAAGTAAAGCTTGGGGACAACGACGGCAATTTTTCGATGGACTGAGTATTTCAAAACTGCTTCACGAAAGAATTCTGCCCTACGATTCTTGTCAGATTCGGGATCGAATTCGAACAAATGTTACTTCAGAAATTCCCATTTCAACTATTCCTACAGCGATTTTGAATAGGGATTTCGGAATAACATTTTAAATGAACGGTTTTAGAAAAGATATTGGAATACAAGTCCAGAAAAGGGACAACGAATCTGACAATCTAGTAGAGCCAAGGAGCTCAGGTATATTTTGCATATAATGATAGTGCAAGTCATTCCTGTTACCCAATGAATAAGAATTCGCTTCTTAGAAATTTCGGCTGATGATTCTGAAAATTTCAACACCACGTCAGATATTGACTACATAAGGTCGTCCCACTGATATATTTTGCCAGCTTGTCCTTGGCCTGCATCACAGATGTTTTATGCTTATCTGAATATATTAGATGTACACTAAATGGTAGATGGATTATTGATGTGCGCACAGTAGGATGCATGGGAGGCAGGATACTTAGGAGGATTCGTAAGCACTGATCGCACGCTATCGGATTTCACTTATCGTTGCGTCTTGACAAAGCTTTTCAAACTTACTGACGTTTTTCTCCTTTGCTTTACACAATCGCAATCAGCGAATTTGAACGATGCCGGCTGTTACAATTTCTCTATGATTTTCTCTTTTTTCAGTCGTGCTCTTTCTATGTGGCCATTGTAATTATGTTACATTTCACAATTCCATGCATTTGTGTTTTGGATTTCTTTAGTCTTGTCACATAGCTTGTGTCATAACATTCTGGAAATCTCTGACTTGTCATTATGAATTGCGCTTTAATGCCTACATAATGATGTCCATGTGCAACATAAATACATAGTCTTTTATTATAACATTCTTTTGTTAAGATCTCTACACCCTCTGGAGACTTCATTGAGAACTAAAAGCATTCATGCCCTGAAATTTTCATTCATCACAGATAAACTTGAATTTTTAGTGATAGTCTATAACATAAATGCTCATCAGCTCTCTATTCGCACGGGCTTCAGTGCCAATACAAAGGAAATGTAGCAGCAGCATTAGAGCCCGGTTGACACAGATATTCATTCAGGTTATAATGCGAATAACAAACCACCTTAATCCGGCCCTAATGACGAAATCTTCGGGCAGTGCCCGCAGATTATCGGCATTAAAGCCCTTTTCAGACGAATATTATTCCTAAATTTAGAGGAGGCTATGTAATGTTACCATTATCGTATGATAGACCACCAGTGGTACTGGAAATTTGATGAACAAATTTGATTCTGCGATCATTCCAGGTGATAGAGGTACTGTATCATATCAAACAACTCAATACATTTTCATCATAGTCCGTAGTCATCATCAAGAAAAAATGTCTTTTGTTAAAAGAAATTCTTGCTTATAGAATTTCTCTTGATAATGACTATGGACTATTTATTGAAAAATATTGAATTGATTGATATGAAATGGTGACTTTACTTGGTCTTTATCAAACTTATTCTATTCATTTATCATACTTATTCTATTCTTAATATATTCTATTAATAATGACGAGGTGATAGCATTCTAGATGTCCATGACTAGGGTAAAGTGAAACTTGGTTTACAAGCCTATCAATTCTGGCTTTAACTTGTTCGATAGTGAAAAGGTTGCGTTTAGATTATTTTTTACAAGTTACCGTTAGCTATGAATACTACAGCCACCAATTCTACTAAAATTACTTTTTGACAAGGCAAAGTCATGGCCTATTTTACTTGAAGCCGAAGCCAGCCATGAACCGCGCGATGCGGCTCGGTTGTGCGCATCTCCTCTCTATTGATCTTTCTCGTTGGAGATGTTATCGTTATATATTAGCTATGTCAATATAAACTTATCGGTATTCAAATGAATTAAGAACTTTTTACTTAATATGTGCTAGAAGTTGTCCCTAAAACTGCGTCCTTCGTGTTTATATTTTAATCCGCTAATTCATCACGTTGCAAAACATTTCATATTATGTATAGTCCAGCAGCAAGATCGAGTTTCTTCACAGACCGAGGCCGAAAATGAGACTTTTACGGAATGATGTGCACCCCAAGTCTACTACGAATCTGTAGCTGCTGAGTTCTAGTTAGTTCCTCTTCTTGTCAGACAGGATCAAACTAAAACACATGTTAATCCAATTGAACACAAATTGCAGTTTTTGGATAAAATGAAATTTTCCATGATTTCTGTAATCAAGAAATTGAAAACGACTGTGGCAGTCATACGTCGCCTCGCCCTTTTGTTAGAGCATGTACATACAAGGGAATGACAAAAGTGAAGTGATAGTTTGGCAGAACGTGTGTGAAGTTAGCGGAACCACTCAGCGGAACCATTTTTCAAGTTGAAATTTCTCTGCTCAAACGCCGCTTCACATCAAATAAATAGCACCATCGTGTATGCCAGGTCAATATTCATCAGAATCGACCAAACACTCGAAATGAAAAATGGTTGCGCTGACTCGAATTGATCTGAACTTCACCTCATGTCTAGGCATATACATGGCAGGAAATCATGTGTTTTTGAAGGATGATATTTTCTGATTTAGCGAGTGAATAGGTACGAGTGTTTGGTCGATTCTGATGAATATTGACCTGGCACACACGATGGTGCTATTTATTTGATGTTAAACGGCGTTTGAGCAGAGTAATTTCAACTTGAAAAGTGGTCGCGCTGGAATTATTGTGTGATGTAGTTGAACTTTGAATTGAGTTTTCCGAGTGAAGGAGGCCGAATTTAGTAAAACTGATGCGTGGCACATAGTCAGCGACCCCAAATTGTACTAGAAACATGCATTTCAGGAGTGGCACACTCGAAATGAAAAATGGTTGCGCGGGTTGTGCAATATTTTAATATAAGCTTTGTCATGTGATTTGATGTTTAATGTTTTCTTTTAGAGCGGGTGAAAGACTGCTTTTGTTTGATTGATTCTGATGAATGTTGACCTGGCACATCCGCTGGTACTATTTATGTGAAGCATAAGTGCCTGTGTGCTGAGTAATTTTGATTTCAAATTTGGTTGCGCCAACTTCACACTTCGGTGAAATTAAATTTTGAAACTTGATTTTTCCATGAAGATCGATTATTTTTAGTAATTTTTTGCGTGGCACATAATTAGGCATGGATATTTCATCGTTTGTTATGAGTTTTGTTGCTTGATGCGCTAAATTTATGAAAGTCAGAAAAATTGGTTGCGCCAACTTCACAGAGCAACCAATTTGAAATTTGAATTGCGTTTTCTGGCCAAAGGAGGCTGAATTTCGTGAAACCGAGTAGTGGCATATAATCAGCGACCTCGAATTGTGTGGTTTATGTGATCTTTGGGAGTGGCACAGTAAAAACAAAAATGGTTGCGCTGAGTGGTTGCGCCAACTTCACACACGTGATTTTTTCATTATGCAAGAATCGCACTTATTAGCAAGTTTCTTATCTTCTTTCACCTCAGGATATTATGCAACTAATGAATTACCAATCCGCTGCAGAGATTTGACAGCATGGAACCGAAAAATGTTATCCTACTAAGACTTTATGTTTTTTGATACGAAATGAATTAATATGCACAATAGCTACAAAGCATTGCAATCTTTCAACAATGAAGCGATTCTGAATCCTTTTTACGACAACATGAAAGTTTTTCTTTAACTAACCTCGTAATTACAAACAACAAACATGGAGAAATTAGCGATACCAGCGTTCCGATGGACGAACACTTGTAAACCGTCTTCTTCAAACATCTAATGACTTCAGAGGCACAACAGCATGCACCGAGAAGGAAAGCGCACAAGAGGTAATTACACATTGTGATGGTGCAATAGAATTGTGCTGTAATAAATGATGGTTCGGCTGATCTGGAGAGGGTTGGATTTTTTCTGAGATTCCGATGAAATCCTTGAAAACTGTAAAATCAATTTTTTTCGGCAAGTACTTATTCTCCCGTGAAATCGGACGGCAAACCGTGATCAGTAAAGCAATTCCATTCTCTTGGTATGTCTATTGCAGTGATTCTGTGCAAAAATTAGAATTTGAAATTTTAATGCCAGTAGGTGGTTCCGGGCACTTCACAGCGGACCCAGATAGAGGAATATCTCTGCAATGCGGGCGAGTTTTGCAAATCTGATTACAGATTTGTGATTAGGAGCTTCAAATTAGTTGGAGAGGATGGATTTTGCTGAGAAATTCTTTGTATTGAAAAATGGTTCCGCTAACTTCACAATCAGCTTGCAGAAAAAGTGAAATTCAGATTTCCGGGTGAAATCTGCGCTGTTTTGAAAGATGAGGCACATATTCGTGATCAGCACAACAAAATTGATCGGGTAGTGACCAAAAGAAATTGATTTACTGCGTCAATCAGCGAGACTCAGCAATTGGTTCTGCTGGATGGTTCCGCTAACTTCACAGCGGGACCACTTTTATCTTTAAACTTGAATTTCTCAAAAGTGACTGTGAATTTGTGAAATCTGAGCTCAGATTCGTAATCAGGAGACTGAAATTGACAAACTAGCAGCTGTTTCGAATAGAATTAAGCTATAATAAAAAATGGTTCCGCTGAGTGGTTCCGCTAACTTCACACACGTTTTGGCAGACAGTTTGAATAGAGATCTGACATCGAAAGTTTGGTTATGACGTCGTCTATTGAGTGAAATAAGAATCTGCCGTTCTTGTCTCATAACCCATTAAGGAGAAAAATTAACTCAAAGAATAAAATAATAATGCAGCGAAAAGGAAGAAAATAAGTTAAAGACAAGTACTTGCAAATATTAACTCCTTTTGGACACATAACACTGGTTTGAGCCACTTGATGGCCACTGATTCAGCTGCATATAAGTCAAACGAAATGTTGCACTTTTTCAAACATTTAAAGTCGCTAATTGAAGCTGCTGTTCGGTGATGACATGACTGCAAGTGTCAGTTGATGCTGAATGCTGGCGGTTTTGATTATCTTAGTCTGCTTGCGCTCGTGTACTCGTCGCTAGGCATTTTGGAATGTGATCTTTGACCAGTTCTTGAAGAGCCCTCGCCGACTTCCCTGTGTAGCTTACTCCGCAATCGCAACTATATTTATAGACAGAAGTGCTTTGGAAGGGAATCGACACAGGATTCGTCGGTGCGACAGGACAGGAGCTAAGCGTTAAGCGTTTTGTCCGATTAAGTGAAAAGTACTAAGTCTAGAGCTATAATTTTTGAAATGGAATGCAAATGGAATGCATTCATTTCCTATCATATGCATGTGGCATAACATGCCTCTGATCGGCGATGTATGCGAGAATGTGGTTCAATGTGGATGAAGTGGGCTAACATGTTGGTGTTTGCCGACATTAGGAGGTTTGCCAAATCTGAATGTGTTAAGCTCCATAGGTAAATGTTCATGAACATGATAAGAAATGACCTGAAGACACATCATGCCGTAAAATTATAGCTCTAGACACAGCATTTTCAGCTCATAAGAGAAAACATAGCAAATCTCATTTTAACCAATAACTGGGATCTGTGTCCTATTGGATTAACATGTTGTCCAATAAGACATATGAATAACATGCATCCTATTGGATTTTCTTTGATTCTGTCATACGGAAGATGATCTAACTAGAGCTCGGAAGACGCGCAAATTCGCAGTATGTATAGGATCATTATGTGTAAGTCGCATTTTCGGCCTCCTTCCCTGCAAAATCTCGCTCTGGCTGCCGAATTGATGCTATAGATCAGGTTACATATAATTTATCGATAATTTCACACTGTTTTTCCAATAGCTAAATTCTAAATTTCCTGACTTTTTAAAAATTTGCAGTGGATGTTCTGGTTTTCGAACCATCATTATAGGGTCCATCATTATGACGCACAACTATTCATCATTATGCAAGTATTTGTACGACTGCTTATTGATTGGTTCATGTATCCAATGTAAGTGGCATCCTCATCGTCGTTCATTCCGCGTCAGGTGGATACAATGTAGTTACCCTGAAGCGCATGCTACTTCTAATGTCATTTCAACATTAGCATCTTTTTTTTACCACAACGGTGCTTTAATTATAAGTTAGTATAAATAGCTGACAGCGCTTCCGAATTTACCTCAGACGATTTGAATGGATTTTGTCATCACTATGGAATCACTAAAATTGTAAGCGCTCCATAGTACGCATCTACAAATGGTACTTCAAGAAGCGGCCTAAGGGTATGGAGAAAGAAGTCACTCAGTATAATACTCATGAGCGTCGGGGTTTGAGCGTCCAGGATTAAGCGGTCGAAACGCGATCGTCCTGACCAAGTTCCTGTTGATGACCTCATCAGAAATAGTCAAATAATTTGTATGCATATTTTGTAGAATTCTATTTCACGTTTTAGCCTAAGGAACTAATATTAATTCTATTACACTCCTGATAGATTTTAGATAGCGTAATCCCGCTGTGTTAGCTAGATCTGGTATTTTGATTGGAAACAGACCTGTCCTCTTATCATCTGAATGGGCAGACTGTCAAATAGGATCTTTTCAATATATAAGTGATAAACATAATTTTGAACAGAGCGACTTACTCGCCAATTCATTACACATGAGGAAAGGAGAGGCGTTGTTTGTCCTTCTAGTAAGTATTTTTAAAATTTTTAGACATTTTAGGATATAGAAATTTTCTTTTAAATCATATTTTGTATCTATGGAAAATTAATTAGTCATTAGCTTGTTTTTTTTAACTTTGTTACCTTGACGCACTTTGCTACGTTAAATCATGTAAATACGTGTCTTATATCAGAACTTATTTTCAAAATGCCGGTGCCTGTACACAGTAGAAAGTTATGATGGGTTCCATTATCGCAGAGCTTTCTGCTCTCTGATATGACAGCGTATAAAGGTTGTTATGACAACTTCGGGATCGTACTTGCATGCTCGATCATGGTTTGGATACCTCGTGTGTCTCAGATCAACTCTCCAGGCAACCACTCACATCTTCTCCAATGTCAAAAACATCCTCACAAGTTCCTTCAAAAGTAGAGACATCTCAACTTCCACCTCCCATAGCTCCACTGCGTCCTCAATCAAAATCTCAATCTCCAATACTTACTTCAGATGATGAAGATCCCAATGCAACCATACCTATAGTGTGAGAGCTACTGACGTTTTCGTCCTAAATTGGCATACGAACTTCTTGCTATTTTTACTTTGTAGATTGTCACCCAAGATCAGTAAAACAATCATTCTTAAGCTATGATTCCAGTAGTCTTGCAAGTTACGGAGCATCAAACATCGCAAAATTCCATTTGTCTATGTAAATGTAGATCCAGGTACTTCCGAGTTTGGTACACTTAGTAACGCAATGATCTAACATTCATTTAATCACTCAAAATGAGATGTCATTTTTATGATTTTGATTGTATTTTAAAGGCAGGTATCCTCCAGACCAGGCAGAAATTTGGTATTCCTCGTATCCGCTAGCTAGTCCGAATTCCTCTTAAAGATAGTGAAAACGTCATGACAACCGATGTTATTGTTGCAGATAAGCAAGTGATACGGATACCGTCTACACTTGTCGGAATACAATTAAAGTAAGAAGTCGAATTGAAGTAGAAATAGGAAATGTTTATTTCAATCAAGATCCTCTGAGTAAAACATGTCGGCTTCATTGAATAAAACGTGTTGTACCTATAATAAATTCTGTGAATATGATTTTGTGATGAGGACAGCCTGTTTGTTCATCTGCAACAATAACATCGGTTGTCATGACGTATTCATTATCTTTAAGAGCAATTCGGACAAACTAGCGGATGCGAGGAATATCACATTTCTGTGTAATCTAGATTTCTACCTTAAAAAGTGCAATAAAAATCATAAAAGTTACAAAATTGATTTTGGGCGATTAAATGAATGTTAGATAATTACGCTATTAAGTGCACCAAACTCGGAAGCATATGGATCTACATAGACAAATGGAATTGTGTGATGTTTGACGCTCCGTAAATTTCAAGACAACCGGAAGCATAGCTTAAGAATTGTCGTTTTACTGATCTTGGGTGACAATCTACAAATTGGAAATAACAAGAAGCTCGTACGCCAATTTAGGAAGAAAACGTCAGTAGCTCTCGGACTACTGTGGTCAAATCTCCAAGCAACTTTTCAGCGTCTCTGAAAGAAGAAAGTGATTCGTGATTTCAATGATGTGTGGGAAGATGTCGAACAATGCCAATGCGATATCTACGAGTATGCTTATTATGCAAGTGTAATTGCTTATGAACAACTGCTATCCATAAGAATAGCGAAATTGTTACACAATGGCAGTGCGATAGCTATGGTAAACACTAGCTATTCATCACAATTGTGAAACTTTTGTTTGCGGTGACTGAAAATTTCGTCTCTTGCTTACATCACATGATCTGTATTCACATTGCTTTGATCATGTTGTCCTATAAAAGTGACTGCATTAAGTCAATATGCGTCTCCCGTCTTCGTTACTGGGACTTTTTTCTGACGTTCACAGTGTTAGCTAACTTGATGTCTGAACTGGTGCGTCATGACCCAATTGATGTGTGATCGTCTGCAACAGCAAGACTTCGCCATGATCATTATCGTTTAAGGGAAAAATTGGAAGTAGGCTAGCTTTTCCATTCAGTCGTTGTTCATTTCATCTTGTTTTTTGAATTTCGAGCTATTCTACCTTGTGTGCTCTCAACCGTCAAATGCAACTATTGCAATGCTGATTGTGGTAATAGAGATGTGTATTGGCTTCAAAATGAGACCTTATTTGTTAATTTCTGTTGGATAATTAGAAAGTTATGCTACATTAAAATTTAGTCACGTTTTTGTGCCGCACCCTGTAGCACATTCTCTTGGACATTGACAGACTTCCACACTTATTTTCGTAAGTACTAAGAAGGCACATCCACAGTCCACACACAGCATGACGTCGCATTTCTTCGAACATTTTCAATTCAAAATCCCCACAATTAGTTCATGCGTGTGAAGGCTGCACATGTGTTAATGGGGTATCGTTCATGGAGCTTATCCCCATCATCAAAAAAATTACGCTGAGTCAGATTCCCTAGTTAATTCAGGGATGCGGAGTCCTATCATTTTTATGACTCCGACTACTACTCCGGGTGGCAAGTATATATAGCCTAGTTTTTAAAACAGCTGGCAACCTACATCATAGATAATTATAGGCTTACCTGAACCTATTTTTTAGTGATCGTTGCTGTATAAAATATCAATAGCTTTCCAATGAAAGTTTGTCAAATGTCGCTTTAAGTTGGATACTTACGACTCGGCTCCTCCCATCTTCCTGATGCGTGCTTCACACGGGTTTCTTCCAGTCTCTACCAGGCAGGAAATCCCCATCCTTCTCCAAAAAATACGAGTATACTTTTGATTTTATATGCGCTTTAGAGGAGCCATCACACACGATTAACATGTGGATAAGAGGTAATGTTCTCAAATAAACTAGTATTTCATTTTTGTCTCTGATGTGACCTTCGGTGCGTAGGTTTTTGTTCGAGGCTAGGAAGGCTTGTCTTCTCTACTAAATCGCCGAGTGAAAAGACAATCCTCTTTTCACTATCACGGTTCATTCCCTCAACTATTGCAAGCTTTGCATGCACTGCTGTCTCTGTACTTTTGTTTGACGGAGAAAGTTGACATCAAGACAGTGACAGATATATACACGGGAATAATTAATTTGTTTGTATTACATTTCGGGTCTAGTTATAGGTCGGAGCCCGGTGTCCTATCATTTGATAGGACTCCACTCCAGCAAATATTATAGGACTCCGGGACTCCGACTCCGCATCCCTGGTTAATATAGCATTATTTTAACATACTTTAGTATATATTTTGTACTTATTTTTGTACCTATTGTTCGATAGCATGTTTCAAACAAGAGTTTATAAATCGCCATTACGAGTGAATACCGCATTTATTTAGATTCAGTATGCAAATCTTATAGATCAATAGACGCATAAAATTGCAACTGATAAATAGTGAAATTTGATTATTTGAAAGACATTTACAACTCATCGCTTCAATTCTCTGTCACAATTTAAAGCATCGTTTTGAGTTCGGTGTTGAAAGTAATCGGATGTTTGTTGCACATGAAACATTTCGATACAAAGTCTGATTTTTTCTTTGTTTTGATTCAATTAGATCGTCTCGTATTAGCATGTATAAAGTAAGCAAAGAAAACATATAAGAAATGAGGAAACCCGAGCAACTGCACCATATGGTATACCATGCTGTCAGTTACATCGTGTCCATTATAGTCTTCCTGATAGTCGAGGATGTTATTTCATAGCCTACTTTCAGAAATCAATGTTATCACTTATTTTATGAACAACACGACAATGCTATAATCGTGATATCAATCATTTCTGTGTCTAAGCACGAAAATTTATTCAAGATTCAAATTAAGATTAAATATATTTTCATATTTACCTGGCAGGCTTGCTATGGGTAACCTCCAGATGATAAAAAGGCACTCAGCATCGAAAAATAGTGAACTTTCGGTGCTGACGTTTCAGACTTTGTCATTTGTCAAGGCAATTCAAAAAATGCATGTACATGTTAACACAGCTTTAAGATTTATTGGCTAGAACAATATGATACAAGGTGATTGCATCACACATATTTTCATTTATCAAAATCTTCTGATCATGAGTTCATTATTTCTCAAATATTTCAAAGTTTATCGAGCTTCGTACTGACAAATTACCCTCACATTTAAATGTGAGGGTAATTTGTCAGTACGAAGCTCGATGAACTTTCACTAGAACTCTTAACACACAAGCAGCTGCTCATCGAGGAATGTGAGAAAGCTTATTTCAATGAACTGCGGAAAGTCGAATTGTTCGATGCTGAAAATCAATCAACAGTTTCTGCTGCTGTTAGTAATCACATGAAGATTTATAAGAAGCATATTGCAGAATTATGTTATTGGCTTTTAAATATATGTATTTATAATTTCAGGGTTCATCGGTTTAAGCAGAAGCTGAAATCACAGTTAAAGAGGAGCCATCAATCAAAAATGGTAAGTGCGTGTAGTTCAATAATTTGTCAGAAGCCAAGGAGCTGTTGTATAATATGTTCCATTTACCCAAATAGAATTAATGCGAAGTATCTGCAGCATGAAATGCTAGCGTCCTTCATCATTTTCCTTGCTTTTACTCCAGGTCAGGGTTTCAAATATTCCGTCTTCAAAGTCATGCAGAGATCACTATTTTGTTAATTTGGCCACTATTTGTAAAATATTTATATTTTGATAAATATATCATCATTTTTTATATTCGCTTTACTGACCACGTTTCAGTGTTTGAAATCATTTTTGGGATTGTTGCTGCATGAATGAATGATTCTTTTAAATGGTTTGTGAACAAACAAAAAAGTAGCAGAATAATAGTAAGTCATGTTCAAGCAAAGGCAACTGTTCAATGATGGATAATCCTTCCAGTGATTGGATAATGCAATTGATATAGGGAAAATGTGACATTGCTATTCAATCCTGCACACTCAAATATTAGGAATACATAAAACCACTTTTGGTGGACCATGAATGAACTATGGCAAGCACTTTTCGTCGATATACATGAAATCCAATACTTCACTTTCTATATTCCCAACATTTCGACAGGATTAAGTAAAATTCTTTAATACTGATTAGATGCTTAACTAAGCTTTGATAATCTGAAATATCAAAACATAAATTCATGCGTGATCATCATCATCATTATAGTATTCCCCACGTCTATTATGCATGTTCCATGCACATTATGCACATGTTCTATATAGTACTGGCAGACAATTTTGCTGAAGAGTTTGTCAGGGAAGTGATGGGATTTTATGCTACTGCCGAGAACTGTAATGGGTAATGAGTTACATGTGCATTTTGAAATTTACTCGTACAATTATAGTATTGTAATGTACTTGTAATTATGGTCTTCGATGAGATCAGTGCCAACACCAAGAAATCAAACGGAAACAAATTCGGCTTAATATAGAAAAATTCCAAACCGAGCCATTCAAAAATCGCTGGCCCGAATGACCCAGACATGACCCGAATTACCACAGATTCAACTCTGATGGCAAATAATACGAAGTAGAAGCATATAAGAAGTAAATAATCTTTGCTAAGCTGAAGAACAGTTTAAAACATTGAAAGTGAATGTCAAACACACTGGAAGGAAAGGACATCAGAATAAATTCTATATTTTTAAGGGATTTCCTCATGCTGTCTTCTTATAATCACATTCATAAATCCATCAATGATATTCACAATTTTTAAAATATGATGATGTAATATGAAAAATGGCTTTTGCATAAATTAACTGGCTTAAGTGCAAGTTATCTCATAGTTTTGTGGTTCAAAAGTGGTCTAAAGCTAGCACCAGCTGAGACTGGACTAAAGGCAGGCAGGCAGATTTTCCCGACCCCCGTCCCGCGGATAGGAGCGTGGCGGGACGTCACGGAGGCCGAGAAGGCGGGCTACCCCCCCCCACAGGCGATACCGCAGATTGTAAACAGAGCCCGTGGACCCGAAGATAGCCGCTCGGGTAGAAGAAAGAGAGGGACAAGAGCACAGTAAGTGGGGGACATCGTGGTTTACATCACAAACAGGGCACTGAGGAGAAGTGGACCTGCCGATCCTGTGAAGATAAGAATTGAGAAGGAGGTTGTGGCCGTTGCAGAGAATACGATAGAGCTCACAACAGACAGCGCGACGGAGGGACAGCTCAGTTGTTACGTTTGTGACTTGTGAAGAAATCAAAGACGAACTGATGTCCTCCAGGAATTGAACACGGAACAATGAACGAAGGACTTCTGTATTGGAACGAAAGTATTGACCAATAAAGTATTTTTCTATTCTATTCCTCAGAGGAGACAGACACTGAGGAGCGGCAGGCGGGAGAGAAGTGCCACTTTTGGCAACCGCATCTGCTGTGTCATTGCCGCTGATATTAGAGTGACCACGGAGCCACTGCAATGACACAGAGATCGAAGAAGACCAGAGGAACGACAAAGAGGACCAGACAGAGTGGACTGGCGCGGACAAGAAGGGCGACGGGGGTGAAGAGAGAACAGTCAGAGCCGAGAGGATGCCGGACAAGAGAAGAAGATACAGAACGAAAGGCCGTGTGCCAATATGTCGATGAATTTCATGGCTCTTTTCATTTATGTATCAATGTACCGGCATCTCCATTTGTAACATAGAGCGCTTGCACATTGATGACTAATTCAATATATCTGATTAGATGCATGCTAAATAGACATCTGACCGCTCTATATTACCGTTCCATATTGTTGAATATGTCTGTATCTACTCAATGTAATTGAAAATTTATCATTTTCTATGTTGAATTGTTGACATAGATTTTAACAGTGAACGAATTGAAATTTCTTTTAGCATTTCCTTTTTAGCATCACTTTTAAATAAAGTAGTGGCCACTTTCATTGCATCACTTTTTGGACAAATTAATTGCATCAAAGGAGAGCCAGTGTCAGAGTTGTGTGAAGCTAATTCAGAAGATGAATCATTCCAATGTGAGAGCTTTGCAGATATCTATGAACAAGATATCAATGAAGTCGATGATCAGCAATAGGATTTGTCAATTCAAATCATAGATATCTGAAATGAATCAATCCTGTTGTTACGTAATATTATTACACTGACTTCGATGTATTACACGGTCAGAATCTACGAATACCATAGCATCATATGAGTAGATTTGAGCTGTGTGATACATAGAAGTCAGTGTAATAATACTATGTGTTCGCTGAATGATATCTCATGACTCCATGGATATATTTCATATTTGAATTCATGAATTTTGAAACAGCTTAATTATCTAAGCAAGCATTCCTTTCTTCACTTTTGACTAATCAATGACATAGGAATGACGTCGAGATTTGTAAACATGTCAGTGGAAGAAGTTAATTCTGATATCGATAATAGAATACCAAAAAGTACTTGGAATAAGATGAGATGGGCATTCAAGCTATTTGTCACCTAGCATGACCACTGGAAAATAAGAATTGACGATAATGTTTTGAAAGTATATAAAAATGTGAAAGAATTTACACCAAACGATCTCAATCACTGTTTGAAGTACTTCTTCGCTGAGGTCAGAAAGGTTGATGGAGATATGTATCCTCCAGAATCGTTGAAAGGCATTGGTGCGATGCTACAGCTATATTTCAATACAGAAATGAAATGGAAAATTTCTATTTTTACGGACATTGATTTCAAAAGTGCTCGTGATTCCCTTGATGCTCAGATGAAAAAATCAGCTCAACGCGGTAACGTAAAACCAAAGAAAAGAGCATTGCCAATTGATCTAGAACAAGAGAACGAATTGTGGGAAAATGGTAGTTTTGGAATTTCAAATCCAGATCAGCTAATCCACACACTTATTTATCATTTGGGAGTTCATTTGAGCCTTAGAGCGGCTAAAGAACATCATGATATGGAATTTGGAGACGAATCTCAATTAATTCTTTGTAAAGACAGTGATGATAAAGAATATTTGAAATACGTTGAAAGAATGTCAAAAAACAAGCGTTATGGATTAAAATGTGCCAGAATGGACCCCAAAGAGACTCGAGTTTATCAGAACACGGACAACCCAGATCGATGTGTGATCAAATTATATAAAGAGTACATTCGACATAAACCAGATGGTGCGTGCAAAGCATTTTATCTGACGCCCTTACAGAAACATCAAATAAAAGGAGCTGTTTGGTACAAACGCTGCCCAATGGGGATTCATAAAATTGAAAATACCACTAAAACGTTGATGAAAAATATTGCAAAAGACGGCGAATTCTTTACGAACACTTCTTTACGACGCACTGCTAAGACTCGACTTGTACAAGGCGGCATATCCAAGGAGGTTGCAGCACTCAAAACAGGTCGAATCAATGAAAAAGCAGATAGTGCCTACATTCATGCCGAGGTATTCGAGAAAGATATGTCGAAAGTGCTGTATGGATCATATGAAGCTACAACAAACAATGTTGTATCTACAAACAACACAAACAGACGAGAAAACAAGTCTATCAATTTTTATGGATGTACTTTTAACAATCGCACTTTATGATGTGTTACTCTATTATTTGTATTGGGTTGGAAACTAAGCTCAGACTCATCTCGTAATTATTAATAATTTATTAGTTATCTGTAAGAGTGTATTAGTGGTTTAGAAGTCTAAGACAATTCCGTCTTCAATTTTTTGAATCTGGCACATCTTCTAGCTCTCATGGAGCATTTAAGAGCTAATTCTTTTCGCTTCGGTGAGTCAGAACTTAGTTTTCAATCATAGTACTGTTTCAATCGTTAAAGTGTGTTATAACACATTACAGGTAATCTACTGCAGTAGATTACCTGAGAAAGATATTGCAGTTCAAAATATACATGTTGAATATGGATATCTAAGCGTATTTTACTCAATTATAATCGACCGCCTAATTGCATTAGGGGCATAGCACATGAGGCGAATACATTATGTTCATCATATTCTTTCAGTTCACTGTCCATGTCTGCTTCGTACACTTCGCGTCGGTCATGGATGTTTCGCCTCAGCTTCGAACGAAAATTCTGACTCTACATCAGTTTACGACATTGTCGCAGCGGAAGATTGCAGCAGAAGTTGGAGTAAGTCAATCAACGGTCTGTCGCATCATCGCCCATCAAAAGAAGAATGGTAGTCTAACACCAGCGAGAAAAGGCAAGTGTGGGAGAAAGAGGAAGTTAACATCTAGAGAGGAACGATTGCTTGTGCAAGAAAACAAGAAACTGCCATTTATGACTTCGAACGAACACAAAATGAGTCTCAATTTGAAAGTCAGCACGCGAACTGTCTGACGGGTCCTTGTCAAGAATGGAAGAATTTCTAAGCGACCATACAAGAAGCAGCTTTTGACGTCTCAGATGATAAGGAAGATGTTAGCATGGGCAAGGAAATATCGTTCCTGGACATCCGAGCAATGGAAGAACGTTCTCTTCACCGATGAAAGTCACTTCATCGTGCAAGGATATCAAAACCAATTCATTCGTCGTGCCGCCACAGCATGTGAATCAATGTGTGAAGCATCCTCCAAAAGTCATGTTTTGGGGATGTTTCTCTTCATCTGGTCCGGGACGTCTCCATGTCTGTGAAGGCATGATGGACTTACAGCAATACGTGAATGTCATCGATACCCGAATCCTGCCCGAATTGAACCAACGTTTCCCCAATGACGATGGAATACTCCAGCAGGACCAAGCACCTTGCCATCGCAGCAAGAAGTCGACCAAGCATCTTGAGTCAAAAGGCGTCCGAGTTCTTGAGTGGCCAGGAAACTCATCCGATTTGGCACCAATCGAGACCCTGTGGGCCATCCTGAAGAGCCGACTCAGGAAGGAGGACGTGTCGACAAGACAAAAATTCATCTCCAGTGTGATCAGGCTCTGGCATCACGATGAGCGCATAAAAGAGTCGTGTGCGAAACTCGCCGAGGGAATGCCGAAGAGGATTGAGGAACTGATCAAAAATCGAGGTGGTCATATTCGTTACTGATCTGTTTGACCTGTGCAACCCAGATGGTAAGCTTCATGTGACTGATGTGATCCGAATGTTATTTGTTTTGAGTATGCTAATGACATGATTGGCTTGGAATATATGTTGCTTTTGATCTTCCACATTGGTTATATATTTTAATGCAATCAATTTGTCCAAAAAGTGATGCAATTAAAGTGGCCACTACTGTAAATGTTGTCGATGAGCAATACTTCTATGCCAAAGATATTCATTTCGTGGATATCTTGGCTACATATCTCTGTAAATCTATGGCTTTATTCTCGTTCGCTTCGCTCGTTCTACATTTTCAATGTCGTATAGACATCGTATTAACATTGCTATAATGTCACACCATGTTGCTTCAAAAATATCTTGCAGTGTATTAAGCCGTTCTGTATCTCAAAATATGACAATTTTCATTGCCATATTGATTCTTCATAGAAATCCCTCCATCTTTGTCAGTTGATGTCTCGGGCTAAAACCCGACTTCTGGAGTAAAGTTCTCGTGATGATCTGCCACGAGCCTCCAAAAAGCTATGAAATATCACAATCACTGCTTTCTTTTAAATTGTCGGCTTTATTTAAGTTTTATTTGAATCTCGGGAAATAGAAACTGAAATGATAAAAAGTGTGCCGGCAAAGTGCGCCATCATCATTTTTGTAAAACTGCTTTGATTGTTCTTTATTAGCGGTAATTACATCACAATCACATTTATTATAGATGTTTTGAACAAACTGGCCGATGAAGTTTTTTTCAATCTTAGCTAAAACAATCGCTCAAATCTTACTTTAGCCGCACATGAAATGATAGCAAATATATTTATTACAGAGCTACGTCCTCAATCGAGAATTGAAAACAAATCCGAATGCATATTCCTCTAATGTCATAAATTATCAGAAATATTGGATTCCATCAAGACAACTAACTCTATATTTTATACGCTGCTCTAATGCAATATGCTCTAATATGTCGTATGTAGCCGGATTATTCCGCCTTCACAGCTACCATAAGCTAAAGAAGAATGCCCGCAGTCTCAAAACGTAGAGAAATGCTAATAGTATCTTTTTGCAAGCACCAAATTAAGCCTATATCAATGTATGCCTTCTATTTCCTGCGTCGAAGCAAAAGTTGATTTTGAAAGTGAACGGTCTTATATGTAGCGTATCGGAATCGTAACCAATTTCGTAAAAGGTCAGGATTCAGTTTTCGTTTACTCAGAAAATTCTTGGGTGAAAGTCAAAAACACAAGCCAATATGTAGCTAACTTAATAAAATTAAGCAAGTAGACTCAATACCTCGAATTTGTGTTGATACACTAGTTGAGTCACAAGTCGCCGTCGAATAAATAAATGTCAAAATATACTTTGTAGTCACCACTCAAATTATCTTCATATGCTTACTAACTAGAAAAACAAATGCGTGCTAAATTTAAGAAAATGATATTCATTTGAAACATTGAGTTATTACATGTTAGCCTGCATCTACATATGACGTACAATTGTACATGTCTGTAGTGCATAAAACTCAATCAGTGACATACAATAGGGCAAAAACTCATTCAGTTTACATCAACCGTAAATTTTGAAATTTCGATTTAATTAAATAAATTCAAAATCTTGCCCAAAATCTTGCAAAATCAATACAACGTCATAGATTGGGAGCGAAATTCTTTTTCTTCGCTGATAAATCCAAAATCGAAAGCATAAATATATTCAAATAGAAAAAGTCAGCTAAAGATCAATAGGTACTAGTAGTGAGCCCATGACTAAATCAAGTGCAAAATGTGCAACGATGACTCATCGCTGTAACCTCGCGTGACCTTAGGTTGCCGTTCCGCGTCATGAAATACGTGATGTGACTACTGCTGGTTTTATAAGTAGTGTTAAAAACGGAAAAATGTCAAGGCGTGATGTATTACTGAGTGTATGAGTGTATTGTGATGAGACTACAAGCAGAGGCAGGAGGAGTGACCTTGACCTGATCTCTCCGGGAGAGAGGGTGAGACTGCAAGCAGAGAAGGGATTTTGTCCAGGATGGAGCATGTTTTGTGTCATGTCGTGCAGAAGTGGATGTCTGTTGTTCACCGTTGCCACTGATCTTTGACTGCAACATGTGATGAGACACTATGTCATTAGATGCATGTGGTGAGAAGAGAAAAGGTCATTCGCCTCTCTCTCTCTCATCAAATGACTCCAAAAACCGGTTTCCGTAGAAACCAAGACAGGTTTTTCGATTGCCGCACTCACCTAAGTTGTCAGAGTGAGTGGAGAGCCAGGAGATGGCCTGGAAATCAGGCCATCGTAGTAGGCCTAAACTTTAAAGGCATGGTTCTCTGCTTGTCGGAATCGGATGGACTTCGTTCAACGTTTGTTTGAAAGGTCATGATTCGGGTCAAGTCATAGACTACTTATAAACGTTTTATAAGCTGTGCAAACTGCCGAAAAATTTAAATTCGTTATTTTTGGAGGTTTTCTGGGGTTTTCGACCCTCCTGACTTCAACCAAGGCATTTGCAATGTCATAGAAGCAAGTCTTCTGATGGGACGAGCGATCTTGACCATTCACAGCGTAGGAAACATCCAATAAAAGGAAGAAAGTTGAGATAGTTCTTCACATTTGCTTTTGGTTAAGTGTCGGTGGCTCTGCTATCAGGCCAATTCCAAACCACTCAAAAGGTGCATGGCGAGGAGAACTTTGGTATAATAATGTCCTGTCGATGGGCAATCTTTCGAGACGGCGGTGAGACCCGCAGTGATAAGTGCCGCATGGGGTTGAAACTTCCTTAATTCGACTTTCCAACGGTCGTTGTGGCTTCTATTCCTCTACGTAGCGCTTTGAACTTCAGGGCGACACTTAGGTATCTGTCACAGGTTTCCTTATAAATTCTCCATTGCACCGAGTGAGTCCTAAATCAAACATCTGACTTGTTATCGAGTCAAGGTATGACGTGTTCCAAAAGTAGGACTGACTAAGTCTAAGGTTTCTTAAGTCAAAGGTTTCTAATTCTAATGTCTCAATGTGACCGTCAGGGTTACCATCTGTCGAAGGTAGTCTATCTCTATTGCACTGAGTGGAGAATCCGTTCGTTTAAGCTCTGTCTCACGGAGAGATGATCAAACGGGGGACCACCACATGCAAAACATGCTTCTCTCTTCTGTAGCAAGCAATCTCTTATCATGAAACGTTGTTGATAGGAATCGCTATGTCATCCACACTTCAACAGGGTAGGAATGTTTTATAAAATCAAATAAAGGATGGAGAAAACTAACAAGCATGATAGAGTCAACATGAAAGACTCATTCAGTGCATAGAATAAAAGTTCAGTATTGAAAAGTAAAAATAAGTTGTGTAGTGCTTGTTAAAACATCCAGTGACAGATGATGTTTGTGAAACGCAACGTTGACTTTCATAAATTCTAGACGTATAGTTATCCGTTTAAATAATTTTTGGTAGAGCAGAAAGGTTAGTGTTGTCATGAGTTTCAATGTGTTTTATAAAAGTATAAAGTGTTGTCATCAGTTAAAATGACTTTTGTAAAAGTGGAGACTTAAAACTGTAGTGAGAGTGTTGTCATCAGTCTAAATGATTTTTATAAGAGCAGATGTCAAGTGAAATGATTTTTACAAAAGTTTAAACGCAAACGTTGAAATAAGTTTTGTAAGAAGTTAAAAACATTGACATGATTGTGTGAAAGTAGAGACTTAGTGAACGTTGAAAACAGTTTTATGAGAGCAGTATGAGCAAAATGTTTCTGCAGTCAATGTTGTCAATGTACATCCATCTGGACAGCACTAGAAAGTTTTAGAAGATTTTACTGCACTGTGTAGATTGTTTTGTTTCAGAGTGTTAAAAGGTTTTATAGTGAGTACTACAGTGTTGAATGTTTTATTAAAACCAGGTAAAGTCTTGTCACAAACGTTGAGTGTGTGAGAGAATCTAGGGTTAGCAGTAAGTTCCATGACATTCCTAAGTCCATCACATTAGTCATGCCACACATCACAAGTCCTAAAGTTCATCATCTGAAGGATAGGGTTCTCTACGATCGGATTTAGGGTTTTATATAACGCAAGTGAATGTTAACCGCTAGATGAAACATGAAGTCTATCACGTCCGTCATAATGTACATATGAGACAAATTATCAAGTCTTACCAGTTGCTGAAATGAAAGATAAAGTATATTTCGCTACTGACAAAATATATGAATGAACAAGAGTTATAAAACCGAAGTTAGATTTCATTGAGTCATCAACACTTGTAAAGGTGCACAAGTCATATCAAGCATATTCAACTGAGTGTCCATTCTTGACACCCATCATTTGAAATTATTTGAAGATGAAAAGTTGCATTCGTTTCCCAACTTCATGGTTTGTAGCAAGAGACCTTGCCTATTCGTTGAACGCTATAGAAAGCGTTACAAATGTAAATGAAAATATTAAACCTGGGGCTTTAGTTAAAAGACTAATGGGTCTACATTAGTATGCTATGAATCATCATTTGGATCGAAGTTGGATAGAGGATTTTTCCATGCTGCAATGTAATGATAGCGAAAATAAGAGGATGAAATTGATGCTTTCTCTCGCCAGGTCTGAGTACTTTAGCCATCTGCCACAGGTTACTTTATAAAATCTCCATTGCACTAAAGTTTGATGTCTCAGGACATTTCTTATCAAACCCCTCTACAACCTGTGGGTCCTGCTATCAGGGCTCTTATTCCCTCTGCTATCAGGGGTGGTGTTACTTTATCCATCCTCTGCTAACAGATACTTTGCTATCAAATCACTCTAAGTTTTATGTCTCTGCTAATAGGTGAAATCTTGGCTGAGTTTCCACCCTCTGATATCAGAGGGTCTGCCGTCAAATCATTTTATCCATTCTCTGCTAACAGATGTGGCTTGCTATCAAGTCATTCTCACGTCTTGCCTACACTCAAAGTGTGCATGGTAAAGAGATGTTCGGTGTAATACTTCCTATCGACGGGCGTCCCTTTTGGGTGGCGATGGAATCCGCAGCGAAGAGTACCGCATGGGATATTCGGCAATTGTAATCCTTGTTAAACCTCTCCGCGTCATGTTTTCAAGTGGTTGCCTTATCGTCTCGACGTAGTGCTCTGACATTTAGCCATCTGTCGAAGGTTACTTAAAATACCTCCATTGCACTGAGTGTTAAAAACGTTGACAACCTAAGTTGATGAGAATGACCCATGAGTTCTTTTAAGAACTGTCTCTATCACGGAGACGAAATGATGAATGGAATGAAAGGCAGATCACTCACGTACCAAATACGAACATGAAACACTTCTCTCTTATTTAGTATGCAAGCTCTTCAAACCTCATACTCAGTCACATAGCGTCAGGAAAACGTTCATAACTGCAATGTATATCGTAGGTTTTATGAAAGATGCTTACTGGAGTAAAATGTATAAAGATGTTTCACTTCCGAACGTTACTTGTCTTGTATTGAGACTAAAGATAGGAAAATGTTCCTACATCCGTACCGCAGTGTTTATCAGCACCGCACTGTATCTCATAGGGTTTATGAAATAGGAAGTCCTGTAGTGTTTTACTTCCTCACACATTACGGACGTATGAGTTTAGAATGTTCTGATGTGAAAACAGTGTTCACCACACCACTAGAAAGTTTTATCGAAAAGGTTTTACTGCACAGTGTAGATTGTCTTGTAGCTTACTTTCACAGTGTTAGAAAGTTTTATGTTGATTGGAGACAGTTGCCAAATGTTCCTTTACTAGAAAACTCAAACTCCATGATATTATATGAATGTTGTTCAACAGATTGGAAGCGTTAAATGATCTGCTTATATATTTTACAGTAAACAAGAAAATCAGTAAGAGGAGTGATAGGAAAACGTCTTTACAAATTCAGACAAGTGGAGACTCTACTAAATGACTACATGAACGGATTTCATCATCCAACATCAAGGTGAATTTAGTTCAACAAGTTACATGAATGTTAAAAGTCGTATGCTGACAGAGACATAAGTTTACTGAATTATACAGCAAAACTCCTAAATCACTAAAACCATAGGATAGGTATCCCTGTGTTAAGATTTAGGGATTTCGCGTTTTAGAAGTGCAAGTTACATTGATAAATCACTGAGTCCATAGCATAGTCAACCCTATAACAAGACTTAGCGTTTCATATGATCCATGTTAGCAATATCTGTTCGTGTAGAATGTGACTCAATGAGTTTAGTCAGATAATGTATCATCAACTTTATTCACTTAGTTATATGATTGAGAAAGTGTGAGATAGAAGTGAAAGCGATCTCATAAAGTTTAGAACACATAGTAGTAGCATTGTAGGAACACGTAAAGTGAAAAGTTATGTCGCATGAAATGAGTGATGCAAGATTAGCTCGCATTGAAATGAATTGGTAGTGTAACAAACAAGCTATGTGGGATTCAGCATATGTTTTGAAGACAAGCGGTGTTAAAAGGTTTTGAGATGATATGAATTTTATCACGTCATGTTCATGGATGTAACAGAATGAATGTCCCTACTGGTTGAGTGCATAAGATAGAACACATAACATAGTTGTTGTATGTAAACTAGAGGTTCATATTCGACGAAAGCAAAGATTGAGATTGCAAAGTTTAATGAATAGGTAAGGTACTAAACTGTTTGAATCAGTGACATAGTTAGAATAAACAACAGTACCATTTCGAGATATAATCACACAGCACTAGGACTGTTGGTTTATGAACGTAATTCATGTAAAAGTTATATAGAAGTAACTTGTTGATGGAGACAAGGCACTATGTGTGTGAAAGTAGGAATAGCATGTAATGACTGGAGTATGGGTTGTGCCAACTGTACATGAAAAGCTATTTCCAAAAGCAACTAAGTGACACGAATATATGAAGAGTTAAGTAAATGCAAGCCTTTCATATTGATGAGTATGTGATAGAAGAATAATTGATGACATGAATGTGGGAATCAGGACAAGTTTTAAGTCAGCTACTGCTAAAGGTTTTATGATAGTATTTGATATCGAAGATTTAATGTAATGCATCATGTCTACAGATTCAATGTGTAATAGAACAAATGTCGTTGCAGGTTTTGAGTGTATAGGATAGAACACATGAAATAGTTGTTATATGTAAGTGCAAGTTAAAGTATCACAGTTGATTTACATCTGAAAACTTATGTAAGTAAGACTTGATCATTGATAGACTTCACATTGTATGTTATGTTGAATGAATAGTTGAATTGATATTTATCAATGGAAGGTTGATATATCGAGAAATAGTGTTAAGTCTCGGTGTATATGTCGTAAATGTTTTCATAATGCGCATGAAGCAACATACTTATCAATCTGGTCAGTTGGACTTTGCCATCTAATATTTTTCTTTATATTCTCTTTCTCTCTGTATGCCGGTGTCTGTTATTTTCTTCTTGCACAAGATTGGTTGTTAGGTAGGGCTTGTAGTTGTTTGGGAGTGGGTAGTGTAATATAGGATGCACATTGGGAGGAATAAGTTGAGTGTATGTATTAGAATAAATCTGGTCAATAGGGTAGTTCTCCCTTTACTTTTTTCTTTGCATTCTCGTTCTCTGTCTGCCTGTGTGTACATGTATGTGTGTGAGTATTTGTATGCCTGTATGAAAACACACACATAGGCAGACAGAGAAAGAGAATGTAAAGAAAAAAGTAAAGGGAGAACTACCCTACTGACCAGATTTATTCTAATACATACACTCAACTTATTCCTCCCAATGTGCATCCTATATTACACTACCCACTCCCAAACAACTACACGCCCTACCTAACAACCAATCTTGTGCAAGAAGAAAATAACAGACACCGGCATACAGAGAGAAAGAGAATATAAAGAAAAATATTAGATGGCAAAGTCCAACTGACCAGATTGATAAGTATGTTGCTTCATGCGCATTATGAAAACATTTACGACATATACACCGAGACTTAACACTATTTCTCGATATATCAACCTTCCATTGATAAATATCAATTCAACTATTCATTCAACATAACATACAATGTGAAGTCTATCAATGATCAAGTCTTACTTACATAAGTTTTCAGATGTAAATCAACTGTGATACTTTAACTTGCACTTACATATAACAACTATTTCATGTGTTCTATCCTATACACTCAAAACCTGCAACGACATTTGTTCTATTACACATTGAATCTGTAGACATGATGCATTACATTAAATCTTCGATATCAAATACTATCATAAAACCTTTAGCAGTAGCTGACTTAAAACTTGTCCTGATTCCCACATTCATGTCATCAATTATTCTTCTATCACATACTCATCAATATGAAAGGCTTGCATTTACTTAACTCTTCATATATTCGTGTCACTTAGTTGCTTTTGGAAATAGCTTTTCATGTACAGTTGGCACAACCCATACTCCAGTCATTACATGCTATTCCTACTTTCACACACATAGTGCCTTGTCTCCATCAACAAGTTACTTCTATATAACTTTTACATGAATTACGTTCATAAACCAACAGTCCTAGTGCTGTGTGATTATATCTCGAAATGGTACTGTTGTTTATTCTAACTATGTCACTGATTCAAACAGTTTAGTACCTTACCTATTCATTAAACTTTGCAATCTCAATCTTTGCTTTCGTCGAATATGAACCTCTAGTTTACATACAACAACTATGTTATGTGTTCTATCTTATGCACTCAACCAGTAGGGACATTCATTCTGTTACATCCATGAACATGACGTGATAAAATTCATATCATCTCAAAACCTTTTAACACCGCTTGTCTTCAAAACATATGCTGAATCCCACATAGCTTGTTTGTTACACTACCAATTCATTTCAATGCGAGCTAATCTTGCATCACTCATTTCATGCGACATAACTTTTCACTTTACGTGTTCCTACAATGCTACTACTATGTGTTCTAAACTTTATGAGATCGCTTTCACTTCTATCTCACACTTTCTCAATCATATAACTAAGTGAATAAAGTTGATGATACATTATCTGACTAAACTCATTGAGTCACATTCTACACGAACAGATATTGCTGACATGGATCATATGAAACGCTAAGTCTTGTTATAGGGTTGACTATGCTATGGACTCAGTGATTTATCAATGTAACTTGCACTTCTAAAACGCGAAATCCCTAAATCTTAACACAGGGATACCTATCCTATGGTTTTAGTGATTTAGGAGTTTTGCTGTATAATTTAGTAGACTTATGTCTCTGTCAGCATACGACTTTTAACATTCATGTAACTTGTTGAACTAAATTCACTTTGATGTTGGATGATGAAATCCGTTCATGTAGTCATTTAGTAGAGTCTCCACTTGTCTGAATTTGTAAAGATGTTTTCCTATCACTCCTCTTACTGATTTTCTTGTTTACTGTAAAATATATAAGCAGATCATTTAACGCTTCCAATCTGTTGAACAACATTCATGTCAACACTACAAATGTCGTAGAATCCTAAACCTCTGTATGACCCTGTATTTCACCTAGGTTTTATTTGCTCTTTGGTCATTGTCTACCTAGAGTCCCAAGATGCTTCAGATTGTAAAAGTCATACTGATGAGATTTACAGTTCTACCACCATGATAATTTCAGCAAACGTACAAGTAAACACATGTGAGACAAGACATTAATTACATCACTTATTTCTATCCATCATCATTACCTTATGTTTAGCATTATATACTTTAGTCTTTCATGTCACAAATTTTTTATCACTTATGCTTTTCGTTTTAATACTTGGTTTGTGTTACTCAATGCTTAATGAATTTATCCAACCATTCGTCATAACACATCCGACGAATCCTACCTTGCACAAAACATGGATGTTAAAGCAAAACACTGACTGATGAATGATGTTTGCATATTCCTAGCTTGCATAACAAGAAACTTTCATACGTTGACTATTATATATTTTCCTAACCAACTCTTTACACACTTATTATTCCAATCACTGCAATGCATGCAATGTATTCAACTCTTCTATTGAACATGTATCAATCACATTTCAGCTGACTGCATCAAATGTAAAGTGTATTACATAATGAGTATGTAGCTATCCCTTATCAACGATATGAAACCTGTCTTCTCAGCATGAAATTTAGTCTTACATTCAAAGTCATTTTATAAAGCGAACATATGCATCATGTGTTGCATGTATTCTACACTAAAAGAGATCGTTAATTTGTGTTATATAAAACCCTTAATCCCTAAATCCAGCCGTAGATAGCCCTACCCCTTAGATTATGAACTTTTGCAATTTAGCTATATCATTCGAAAATGGTTAAGTTAATGAATGTACTATACACAAACGGTTTACATTAACTTGTGTTATATAAAACCCTAAATCCCTAAATCCAACCGTAGATAGCCCTACCCCTTAGATTATGAACTTAAGCAATTAAGCTATATCATTCGCAAATGGTTAAGTTAATGAATGTACTATACACTAACGGTTTACATTAACTTGTGTTATATGAAACCCTAAGTCCCTAAATCCAACCGTAGATAGCCCTACCCTTAGATTATGGACTTTAGGAATGTATCCATGTCATTGACGTGTTCAAGAATGTACTTGACATTGTATTGTTGACTTCATTCGCAGCAAAGGTGCATAACATATCCATACATCTAAAAACATCCGTTTACAGAACATTGAACTTTATTTCTAACTTTATTTTATACTTTACATATCTTACAAACTCTGAAATGATTCTAGCATTATTTTATACTTCACCTATCTTACAAACAGCGAAGGGTTATGACTTTAGTTTATTCTTCACTTATCTTACAAACAGTGAAATGCTTGTGACTTTATTCTATACTTTACCTATCTCACAAACACTGAAATGATTCCAACATTATTTTATGCTTCACCTATCTTACAAACACTGAAATGATTCTAACATTAATTAAAACTTTACAGTCATCAACTTTATTTCTAACTTTACAAACAGTGAAATGATTCTAACTTTATTCGTAACATTGCAAACAACTACTTCATCTCTAACTTTACAAACACTAAAAGGATTCTAACAATAATTCAAACTTCACAAACTTCAACTTTATTTCTAACTTTACAAACAGTGAAATGATTCTGACTTTATTTTACACTTTAAACTTCAACTTTCATTTCAGCAACTGGTAAGACTTGATAATTTGTCTCATATGTACATTATGACCAAGAATAACAGACTTTATCTTTCACGGTTGACATTCACTTGTGTCATATAAAACTCTAAATCCCTAAATCCAACCGTAGATAGCCCTTCCCTTGGATTATGGACTTTAGGAATGTATCCATGTCATTGACATGTTCGAGAATGAACTTGACATTGTAAAACTCCAGGCACAGCAAGGGTGTGTAATACATCCAAAAACGTTCGTTTACAAAATATTTATTCTTTACACTTTCATATGACGCTTGGTTTACATTTCCTAATTCGATGTCATGTAAATCTCCCTTGGTCATTCACAAATGATAAACCCGATAGACAAATTACATGTCACTTTGAAAACAGCGTTTGGTTAACTCTAAATACACATTCATCCCTGTGACTTGTAAACGATTGAAACTCTGCTCTCATGAAATAATGCATACATCAATAATGATTCTTATCCATCCCATAGGTTTCATGTTCAATTCATGATGACTTGGGTTTTCATTTCGATGACTAGCATCTCGATGTGCTCATATGAACAACGTGATAGACTTCATGTTTCACGGTTCATTTGTGTTATATAAAACCCTAAATCCCTAAATCCAACCGTAGATGACCCTACCCCTGGATTATGGACTTTAGGACTTGTGCTATGACCCACGTGATTAAATGTCATGGAACGTATGGCTAGCCCTCACACACTCAACGTTTGTGACAAGACTTTGCCTGGTTTTATAAAGCATTCACCACTGTAGTACTTACTATAAGACCTTTAAACACTGAAACAATCTACACAGTGCAGAAAAACCTTCTAAAACTTTCTAATGCTGTGGTGAACACTGTTTTCATACAACATTCCAAACTCTCAGTCTCAATGCAGTAATAGACTGCTTTTAGTAAACCTGATGAAGTATTCAGCAATCTAGCAGTCATGGAGTTTGAGTTTTCTAATAAGGGAACATTTGGCAACTGTTTCCAATCAACATAAAGCTTTCTAACACTGTGGAAGTAAGCTACAAGACAATCTACACTGTGCAGTAAAACCTTTTCGATAAAACTTTCTAGTGGTGTGGTGAACACTGTTTTCACATCAGAACATTCTAAACTCATACGTTCGTAATGTGTGAGGAAGTAAAACACTACAGGACTTCCTATTTCATAAACCCTATGAGATACAGTGCGGTGCTGATAAACACTGCGGTACGGATGTAGGAACATTTTCCTATCTTTAGTCTCAATACAAGACAAGTAACGTTCGGAAGTGAAACATCTTTATACATTTTACTCCAGTAAGCATCTTTCATAAAACCTACGATATACATTGCAGTTATGAACGTTTTCCTGACGCTATGTGACTGAGTATGAGGTTTGAAGAGCTTGCATACTAAATAAGAGAGAAGTGTTTCATGTTCGTATTTGGTACGTGAGTGATCTGCCTTTCATTCCATTCATCATTTCGTCTCCGTGATAGAGACAGTTCTTAAAAGAACTCATGGGTCATTCTCATCAACTTAGGTTGTCAACGTTTTTAACACTCAGTGCAATGGAGGTATTTTAAGTAACCTTCGACAGATGGCTAAATGTCAGAGCACTACGTCGAGACGATAAGGCAACCACTTGAAAATATGACGCAGAGAGGTTTAACAAGGATTACAATTGCCGAATATCCCATGCGGTACTCTTCGCTGCGGATTTCATCGCCACCCAAAAGGGACGCCCGTCGATAGGAAGTATTACACCGAACATCTCTTTACCATGCACACTTTGAGTGTAGGCAAGACGTGAGAATGACTTGATAGCAAGCCACATCTGTTAGCAGAGAATGGATAAAATGATTTGACGGCAGACCCTCTGATATCAGAGGGTGGAAACTCAGCCAAGATTTCACCTATTAGCAGAGACATAAAACTTAGAGTGATTTGATAGCAAAGTATCTGTTAGCAGAGGATGGATAAAGTAACACCACCCCTGATAGCAGAGGGAATAAGAGCCCTGATAGCAGGACCCACAGGTTGTAGAGGGGTTTGATAAGAAATGTCCTGAGACACCAACCTTTAGTGCAATGGAGATTTTATAAAGTAACCTGTGGCATATGGCTAAAGTACTCAGACCTGGCGAGAGAAAGCATCAATTTCATCCTCTTATTTTCGCTATCATTACATTGCAGCATGGAAAAATCCTCTATCCAACTTCGATCCAAATGATGATTCATAGCATACTAATGTAGACCCATTAGTCTTTCAACTAAAGCCCCAGGTTTAATATTTTCATTTACATTTGTAACGCTTTCTATAGCGTTCAACGAATAGGCAAGGTCTCTTGCTACAAACCATGAAGTTGGGAAACGAATGCAACTTTTCATCTTCAAATAATTTCAAATGATGGGTGTCAAGAATGGACACTCAGTTGAATATGCTTAATATGACTTGTGCACCTTTACAAGTGTTGATGACTCAGTGAAATCTAACTTCGGTTTTATAACTCTTGTTCATTCATATATTTTGTCAGTAGCGAAATATACTTTATCTTTCATTTCAGCAACTGGCAAGACTTGATAATTTGTCTCATATGTACATTATGACCAACGTGATAGACTTCATGTTTCATCTAACGGTTAACATTCACTTGCGTTATATAATACCCTAAATCCGATCGTAGAGAACCCTATCCTTCAGATGATGAACTTTAGGACTTGTGATGTGTGGCATGACTAATGTGATGGACTTAGAAATGTCATGGAACTTACTGCTAACCCTAGATTCTCTCACACACTCAACGTTTGTGACAAGACTTTACCTGGTTTTAATAAAACATTCAACACTGTAGTACTCACTATAAAACCTTTTAACACTCTGAAACAAAACAATCTACACAGTGCAGTAAAACCTTCTAAAACTTTCTAGTGCTGTCCAGATGGATGTACATTGACAACATTGACTGCAGAAACATTTTGCTCATACTGCTCTCATAAAACTGTTTTCAACGTTCACTAAGTCTCTACTTTCACACAATCATGTCAATGCTTTTAACTTCTTACAAAACTTATTTCAACGTTTGCGTTTAAACTTTTGTAAAAATCATTTCACTTGACATCTGCTCTTATAAAAATCATTTAGACTGATGACAACACTCTCACTACAGTTTTAAGTCTCCACTTTTACAAAAGTCATTTTAACTGATGACAACACTTTATACTTTTATAAAACACATTGAAACTCATGACAACACTAACCTTTCTGCTCTACCAAAAATTATTTAAACGGATAACTATACGTCTAGAATTTATGAAAGTCAACGTTGCGTTTCACAAACATCATCTGTCACTGGATGTTTTAACAAGCACTACACAACTGATTTTTACTTTTCAATACTGAACTTTTATTCTATGCACTGAATGAGTCTTTCATGTTGACTCTATCATGCTTGTTAGTTTTCTCCATCCTTTATTTGATTTTATAAAACATTCCTACCCTGTTGAAGTGTGGATGACATAGCGATTCCTATCAACAACGTTTCATGATAAGAGATTGCTTGCTACAGAAGAGAGAAGCATGTTTTGCATGTGGTGGTCCCCCGTTTGATCATCCCTCCGTGAGACAGAGCTTAAACGAACGGATTCTCCACTCAGTGCAATAGAGATAGACTACCTTCGACAGATGGTAACCCTGACGGTCACATTGAGACATTAGAATTAGAAACCTTTGACTTAAGAAACCTTAGACTTAGTCAGTCCTACTTTTGGAACACGTCATACCTTGACTCGATAACAAGTCAGATGTTTGATTTAGGACTCACTCGGTGCAATGGAGAATTTATAAGGAAACCTGTGACAGATACCTAAGTGTCGCCCTGAAGTTCAAAGCGCTACATAGAGGAATAGAAGCCACAACGACCGTTGGAAAGTCGAATTAAGGAAGTTTCAACCCCATGCGGCACTTATCACTGCGGGTCTCACCGCCGTCTCGAAAGATCGCCCATCGACAGGACATTATTATACCAAAGTTCTCCTCGCCATGCACCTTTTGAGTGGTTTGGAATTGGCCTGATAGCAGAGCCACCGACACTTAACCAAAAGCAAATGTGAAGAACTATCTCAACTTTCTTCCTTTTATTGGATGTTTCCTACGCTGTGAATGGTCAAGATCGCTCGTCCCATCAGAAGACTTGCTTCTATGACATTGCAAATGCCTTGGTTGAAGTCAGGAGGGTCGAAAACCCCAGAAAACCTCCAAAAATAACGAATTTAAATTTTTCGGCAGTTTGCACAGCTTATAAAACGTTTATAAGTAGTCTATGACTTGACCCGAATCATGACCTTTCAAACAAACGTTGAACGAAGTCCATCCGATTCCGACAAGCAGAGAACCATGCCTTTAAAGTTTAGGCCTACTACGATGGCCTGATTTCCAGGCCATCTCCTGGCTCTCCACTCACTCTGACACCTTAGGTGAGTGCGGCAATCGAAAAATCTGTCTTGGTTTCCTACGGAAACCGGTTTTTGGAGTCATTTGATGAGAGAGAGAGAGGCGAATGACCTTTTCTCTTCTCACCACATGCATCTAATGACATAGTGTCTCATCACATGTTGCAGTCAAAGATCAGTGGCAACGGTGAGCAACAGACATCCACTTCTGCACGACATGACACAAAACATGCTCCATCCTGGACAAAATCCCTTCTCTGCTTGCAGTCTCACCCTCTCTCCCGGAGAGATCAGGTCAAGGTCACTCCTCCTGCCTCTGCTTGTAGTCTAATCACAATACACTCAGTAATACATCACGCCTTGACATTTTTCCGTTTTTAACACTACTTATAAAACCAGAAGTAGTCACATCACGTATTTCATGACGCGGAACGGCAACCTAAGGTCACGCGAGGTCACAGCGATGAGTCATCGTTGCACATTTTGCACTTGATTTTGTCATGGGCTCACTAGTGGTACTGTCTTTCGATCTCAAATGACCGTCAGTGCTAGGACACGCATATGCAATGTTGTGTGCGTGTGTGTTTAACGACATGGTGGGAAGGCATCTTTTAAACTTTTTTCAAAACCTTGATTTTTTTGTAACATTGTTTTACGTCTGTAAAATGAACGAAAGCACCCAGCGGAACCATCTTTTATTACTGCGTGATTCTATTCGAAACAGCTTCTACTTTATCAATTTCAGCTTCCTGATCAATATTTTGGGCTCAGATTCCTCTAATTCGTAGTTGTTTTCTGAGAAATATAAGTTTGAAGATAAACGTGGTTCCATTGTGAAGTTAGCGAAACCTATTTCTTAGTCTCGCTGATAGGCACAGCAAATAAATTCTATTTTGCCATGACTGATCCAATGTACTGCGCTTCATTTTTCATTACAGTGGAGATTTTAACCGGAAATCTGAATTTTGCTTTTTATACAATCTGATTGTGAAGTCAGCGGAACAATTTTTTAGCCTTAAGAATTTCTCAGACTCTTGAAATCTCGCAAATTTCCGGCTAAAAACTGCATTGTTTTGAAAAATAATGCATGCATTTGTGATCAGCGCAACAAACTGGATGAGGCAGTGAGAAAATCAAATTGATTTACTGCGCCTGTCAGCGAGACTAGGACCGTATTCTGAAAGTCACCCTTCACTTTCCCTTAACTTTCACTTCGTCTTCACTTCGGAAAGTATCACTTTTCTCTCACTTTCGTAGAGTGCAGATTTCTTAAGCACAACCTTTACCAACAGTTTGCGAAGTGCTGGCAACAAGGGAATTCCAATGACTAATCTCAGCCATACCTCTCATCAGCCAATTGCAGTGCACACACGTGACTTATTTATCGACTTACCCTTGTCATCCCTTCTATTGCGATTTAAATGTTGATTGCTACGTATACGTGCAGATTCTGCTAGTGACCTCCTTTGAAATGAAGTCTGCGAAAAGAGTGAAGCCACTATCAGCGAGTGAACACAATCTATTGATGGAATTAGTGGATAAGAATAAAGATGTAATAGAGAGCAAGAAGAACGATACTCGATCTATTGAGAACAAACAGAAATGTTGGGATGTCATCGCGAAGGAGTTTTCAGCGTCCCCGGGAACTCAAAAAAGGGATGTTCAACAGCTCAAGAAGTGCTGGGAAAACATGAAAGCAAAAGCTAAGAAAGCAGTGGCCCATGACAAGCGTGAAAGAATTCGAACCGGAGATGGAACATTCGAATGACAGATCGATGAAACAACAGAGAAAATAAACGCCATGATTCCGGAGCAGTTACATCCATTATCAAATCCATACGATGATGACGTTGAAATGCACGCGGATAAAGTAAATGCTATTTTTCTGGAATCTACGTGTAATATCTCCAATACAATCCACCACGACAAACCAAGTGTTGATGATTCTGTGACCGAGACAAATGACATTTACTCGTGAAACCCCTTTGATAAAAAAGAAAACAAGTACCCGTACTGTGGATGCTTCCGAATTCTCCGAAGCAAAAGATCATATAGCAAAACACGCAGAAGAAGAACATGAAAGAAAAATGGAGTTATTGAACCTTCAAATCCAAAACACGAAGGAGACCCACGAAAAGCAGATGAAGATGAAGCTATTGGATATTCAAATACAATTACATTCGGCTTCTAACAATTTAGAAGCATCTTCAGTGAGTGGTGATTCGACTAACTTTCCTTTATCATCCACCTACAACATTTTGCATAGCATGTGAGATTTTGTCAGCTTTTAACCAAAAAAAGTTTAACTCAAGTTGTTTGATGCTTTTGAATTCACTTGGGGTTTAGAATAAAATCGACGTTTCATAATACAGACGAACAATAAGGAAATGACAAATAAATAATTTTGCATTAAACTATTTGAAAATATTAATTGCTATTCATCTATTTACTTATTCAACCATTATCAATTTATTACTTGCAGCAACAATTAATCTACAATATGGTGACAATAACTTAATGCACTTCTATATCTCAAAATGTCATATAGCCTACATTTAGTTCAACTAACACCATGAGTAGCAAATTATGAACAGTTGAGCTATACTTCGTCGGATACATACATGTACTTGATTCCGTGGTGCTACTTAAATTCTTTAAATACGAAAAATCGTTACTCGAATCAAAAAAAATTTAATAATCAAATTGCATTAAATATTTTGTGAAAATAGCAAACTAAGAAGTTTCTAAGCAAGCAGTACGGATTACATAATGTATATACGAGATATATAGCTATTGAAAACGCTGTGCAATTGATTTTCTCAAAGCAAATCCGTGTATAGTACCAGATTCGGTTTGCAAGTTTTCCTCGCCACTTGATGTATAAGTTTCGACGGTGTTAACTTTAGTTTCAACTTCAGGAATATTACGAAGCCTAGCGTAGTTGTGTAGAACAGCAGTTACGATGATGACTGTCAGACTTGTTTCCAGTTTTACTGGTAAACCGTAAGAAAGGCAAGGGAATCGACGATTCCAAACTCCGAAAAGTCTTTCAATTGACGTGCTTGTTTTGGAATGAGCAAAGCTAAAACGTCTTTCGATAGAGTTTTGAGGATTTGTGAATGGTGTAATCAAGTAAGATCGACAAGGAGAGCCGTTATCTCCAAGCAAATATCCGTTGGTGCAGTCGCTCAGCTGGGTGTATATATGGCTATTGTCAAATATACGAGTATCGTGAGTTGATCCTGGCCATCTCGCGGTGATACTGCGAATCATCAGATCAGCATCTCCGATAACCTGCACATTTATGGAATGAAAACCTTTCCGATTTCTGAAAAGTTCTGCTGTTCTAATCGGAGAACATTGTATTGATATATGGGTGCAGTCGATGGCTTCTATAACACCAGGGAAAACAGCTATGTCGTAGAATTTTTGGCGTACCCGTGTCATTTGAGTAGCTGTTGGGAAGGAAATAAATTTTGATCGTAGAGCTGCTACAGCCGGAGAAACTCGTTTCACAATCCGAGAAACCGTAGTTTGATGCAAGACACTAAAGTCACCTAAAAGTATTTGTTGAGCCCCGGTAGCATAGAAGTGCACAGTCACGAGAACTTGCATCCAAATTGGGATAGAACCTTCTCGAAGGTGCGGCGATTGCATTTTTTCTTCTATAAGTTTGATGAGTTCAATTATATCTGCCTTTGGCATGCGGTAGCTCATCATGAATTGAGTATCGTCGAATTCTTCAAATGGATTTCTCCTATCTCTTAGATGACGTTTTCGTAGATTGGCTGCTCTCTCCAATTTTTTCAAAGTTTGAAGTCGTTCTATTGAGATGATGTTATCCATCAGAAGACACGAGGAAACTGGCAGAACCTTACTTGATATGGACATCACAACATTGCAATGAGATCAATTCTACTGGTTCCGGTACAAGTCACTGTCATGATTATGTAAAAAACCACACGAAAGTGAAGCTTTAGGGAGGTCAGACCTTCACTCTCATTCAGAGCCTCGAAAGTGTGGCTTAAGGGTCGGTTAAATGAAAGTGAAGGTTGTGCATACCAAAATTGGCGTAAAGTGCGAGTGAAAGTGAGAGTGAAGTGAAAGTGGAGGCAAAGTGTGACTCCAGAATACGGCCCCAAGAAATCCATTAGATGGCAGGTTTCTCTAACCTCACACACGTCATTGCTTTATTCTTCTTGTATTTGATTGATTCTAAGTGTAGGTTTATTAATTCGATCGATAAAGAAATAAATTCAGCATTTAAAATGAGTAGTAGATTCTTTTTCATCAGAATGCGACGCAATGTTTATGGAAATCGTGATAAGTAAGGCAATTAAAATTTGATAATCGTAAGCGTAGTTCCTTATGTTCTTTCGTAGCATCAATCGATAACGCAGCTTTCCTAAATACTAAGCATTTGCCGACATTTAATTACATTAAAGTAGACACCAAATTTGTCGGTTGCTCGCTCTTTATTCTATGATCTTATATAGAAATCTTGCGACTGGTGAACATCGCTTTGATGAGAACACCATTTGCATTGTATTAGTCGGTTCTCTGTAATCATCTGTCGTAAAACGGACACTAATTGTATTAATCAAAATTCGAGAAATTGAATACAGTTATTTTCATGTAATTCCATGTCAAGCAAGCATAAATTAAAGATTTGCCTCGCTAAGAATTCTGAGAAATTTTGAGAAATCTGAGAGCGCATTGATTGTTGAAACATACAACGAACGCACCATCAACATAACGTTGATAATATTCTGGTAATTTGTCAGTTGCTATAAATTTCTACTCTTTTTCGGTAATGAACACGTAGGAAACGGAGGACCGAGGGGCTCCCCTCACTTACACCATCGAATTTCTCGTATTAGAAATTAATATTTGCATTTTATCTATATTTTTTCGTATTATTATTTACATTCATAACAACCAATTGAAGAGTTGAATTATATGTGACACAAGTTGATGAAATCGGCCTCATTGAAACATCATTCTTTTGGAGTTTAGGCAATTCATATGTAGGTGAGCTAGACGTGAGCCATGTCGCGATGATTCATGTTAGATCTTACCATGGAGGATTCTCGGTACTTCTTTCTCTCAACAGTGGATGGAAATATTTTGAAGGACTACCTCATTGGGATGAGTGGGCCACAGTCGTTCACTTCACGAAGTTTTGATGAGTCATTTATCGAAGCAACATTAGGTAAGTCTTGATACTGATCTTTATATATCACCACCACACCTGTTTGAATTGTCTGGTTTCGTTATAATGATGTTTCTAACTATTTCAATTGTGTAGCTGTTTGGGCAAGAAGTTTTATAGCACTTATTGGTGCATGTCAGATATTTTTTTTCATTATGGATTTCCGCGATGCCTGTCTCAAGGCACTTCGTCTTAACAAATGCTATAAACAATTACATATGTAAACAATATGAATAAACATAAACCATGTATATATCAACTTCTTTATTTCGATCTGTAAATATTTTTGAGGCAAGAAAAAGTTCAGTCCTTCATCAAATGCCAACTTTTGGGAAAGGGACAAATTGGCAGATGTCAAACTTGCATCATCGTTGTCATAGTCAAAGGAGGAAATTATTAAATAACCGTTACGCTACCGGCGTCTCGTCTAAGTTCGACAACCAGCAATAATCAGTTAATGAAACTTCATAAAAACAAAACGCAAATAGAATAATGAGTTGCATCCTCAGTTTGGAAAATAGGAGCAGGCCTGAATATTCAATTATTATTTGCAGTCATCAAACAGACTATATACAGTATATTGAATTGCGTGCGATCATCTCAAATTTATTTCGGGTTTGGCTCCAAGTCTAAATAGGGGTTTGTGTCGATGTTGAAGCATATTAAGTTTGTTAATGATTCCTGATATTGGATGAAATGACGGCCATTCATGTCTGATCCCAGTTTTCAACATAGGATACAACATAGGGATAGACGCATTCTAGACGCATTCCATTCCACCTTACAAGATTAGCCAAAGAAGGATCGTCATTGCATCATAAAATCAAGAACAACCCTGACTGACACGGATAGATGGAATTCGTTAGTCCTAACAGACAATCCATCTAGGAGACGGTTACTCCAAATTCACAACCCTCGCCAACCCGCAGTGCCAAGCGTGGCGAGTAAGGCAACCCCCCTTCATATGATGAATTTAAGCACAACGAATAGGCCCTCAGTACCCAGCAGTTCTGGAGTCACCCTTCAAAGCAGCAACAGGAATGATGAGAGAACAGAGGGTGCTAAGAATCACTGGGTTAGAAAATGCTACAAAGGAAATAAGACGACAAACATCTCTGTTGCGACATACAATTGTCGATCGTTAATAGACCAACCAAGTGGAAATTTTCGACTACACGAACTTGAAAGAGCCCTAGAATCTGTGAATGTAGATATTCTAGGCCTATGCGAAACCAGGAGAAATGGAGAAGAAATGATGCAGACCGAAGGAGGTAATGTTCTATGCTGGAGTGGATCAAGAGGCGCGAGAGGTACGGGATTCTGGGTGAGCAGGAGGTGGAAAGACAATATCGTAGATTACTATTCGAAGTCTGATAGGATATCAGTTCTGATCCTAAGAATAAACAAAAGAACAGCTTTAAAGTTAATTCAAGTTTATGCACCTACTTCCAACAGCGAGGATGAAGAAGTAGAGAGCTTCTACGACGACATTCAGGCAGTAATCGACGATGATAGATGTGGCAAGCCGATCGTAATGGGCGATTTCAACGCGAAAATTGGAGAAAAACAGGACAACGAACAATGCATCGGGAACTACGGTTATGGCAGAAGAAACATGCGAGGGGCAAGACTGATAGAATTTTCTGCTGCGAATAACTTGAAGATAACCAACTCCTTCTTTAAAAAAAGTCAAAATAGAAAATGGACTTGGGAATCACCCAATGGAGCAACCAAAAATGAAATTGACTTCATCCTCTGTAGAGATCCCGATCTTGTGTTAGATGTTGGAATTATTAACCGATTCGACTTTGACTCTGACCATCGTCTTTTAAGAGCAAAAATGAAAATAAATGAGAAACGAGAAAGAGCAAAAAAGATGAGGAAACTCGCTACTCCAGGCAACTTCATACTGGACAGGAGAAGAGAATTTCAATTAAAACTCTCCAATAGATTTGAGAGTCTACACATTGAAGATACAGATGACCTAAATGTTGAATATTCGAAGTTCACCTGCGCTATAAAAGAAACAACAAAGTCATTGAAAATTGAGAAAATGTCGAAAACAAAAAAGTTAACAGACGACACAGTCAATCTGATTAATAAACGAGAAGAACTGCGGAAGAGAAGAAGAGAAAGTAACGAAGCAGAGGTTGAGTTTACCATCACCAGAAAATTGACTAAACAAAAGATTAAACAAGATATTTCTGAATTCAACGAAAAGCTAATAGAAGAGGTCATAAAGAGGAACAAATCGTTGAAAAAAGCACAAGGGCTAATGAATCCGAGCAGAAAAATGATAAGATGTATCTCAAAGAATGGAAATGACGTTACAAACAGACGTGAAATACTAGAAGAAATAACCAACTTCTATAGAGAGCTTTACAAAAACGATTTTGCAAATGTGATAATAGATGTAGAAATTGAAGAAGAAGAGAAAGAAAATCCGACACCTGAAATTTTGAAAGGTGAAGTACAATTAGCAATAAGGGAAATGAAGAATAATAGATCACCGGGAGAAGACGAAATAATATGCGAAATGTTAAAAGCTGGAGGGGAAACCTTGATTGAGATGCTGACAAAAATCTTTAACCGAATTTTGAATTGTGGCCAGATACCCCATGAGTGGAGAAACGCAGATGTAGTAGTGATTTACAAAAAAGGCTGCAGTAAGAACATAAAGAACTACCGACCAATAAGCCTTCTAAGTCATCTGTACAAAGTCTTTACCAGAGTTTTACAACGCCGGATTAAACAGACATTAGAATGGAATCAACCAAGAGAGCAAGCTGGTTTCCGGAAAGGCTACTCAACAATTGACCATCTACACTCGATAAATCAACTGATTGAGAAGTATACAGAGTATAACAAGACTCTCTATATACTTATGATCGACTATGAAAAAGCTTTTGACTCTGTTAGCCACACAGCGATGCTAACTGTAGTAAGAAAGCAGGGAGTAAGAGGGAAAATTTGGAGAATTTTAAATGAGATATATAGTGATGCAACAGCTTCCATAAAGTTGGAAACAAGAGGCCCGAAATTCCTCATTGAACGTGGCGTTCGCCAAGGAGATCCCATATCCCCAGTCCTCTTTACGGCAACATTAGAGGACATATTCAGATCATGTCACTTCCCTACAGACGCAGGAATAAACATCGACGGTGAACGTCTCATGAACTTGAGATTTGCAGATGATATTGCCATTTTTGAGGATGACGCGACTTCCATGCAAATAATTGTAGATGAGCTAAATAAGCAGGGGAAAAGGTCGGTTTAAAGATAAACAACGAGAAAACAAAAATTTTGACAAACGGCCAAAAGAGTTTAATCCACATCAATGGACACGTCATAGATTATGTCGACGATTTTATTTACCTTGGACAGAATATCTCCTTTCAAGCCCGCCAAGAACAAGAAATCCTAAGAAGAACACAAAATGCGTGGAAGTCCTTTTGGAAACTCAAGCCCTACTTAACATCACGAGGTATAGAGATGAAGAATAAAAAACGTTTGTTCGATATGTGCATTCTGCCTGTCCTGACATACGGATCCCAAACCTGGTCTCTAACACGATCACAAGAGAATAAACTCAGAACAACACAACGAGCGATGGAACGAAGGATGATTGGAGTCACTCTGAAAGACAAGGTTAGAAACGAAGAAGTAAGGAGACGAACAGGGTTAGAGGACGTTGTGATAGAAGCGAAACATCTCAAATGGAAGTGGGCTGGTCATGTCATCAGGCGACCCGATAACAGATGGAGCCATAGAACGACAGTATGGATACCAAGAGAAGGGAAAAGAAACCGTGGAGGACAGAGAAAGAGATGGAGAGACGAACTCCCAAGGAACTGGCGGCTGGCGGCTAGCGATCGTGCGACATGGATTCGTATCACAAGGGAGGCCATTTTCCGCAAGGATGATAACGGCTAACGTAGACGTAAGTAAGACGCTACCGGCGTCTCGTCTAAGTTCGACAACCAGCAATAATCAGTTAATGAAACTTCATAAAAACAAAACGCAAATAGAATAATGAGTTGCATCCTCAGTTTGGAAAATAGGAGCAGGCCTGAATATTCAATTATTATTTGCAGTCATCAAACAGACTATATACAGTATATTGAATTGCGTGCGATCATCTCAAATTTATTTCGGGTTTGGCTCCAAGTCTAAATAGGGGTTTGTGTCGATGTTGAAGCATATTAAGTTTGTTAATGATTCCTGATATTGGATGAAATGACGGCCATTCATGTCTGATCCCAGTTTTCAACATAGGATACAAGTCTATGTCTATTATTCTATTTGCAATCTTATTTTTAAATTTGTAGAATACTAAAGTGCAGCAAATATTGATATATTGATATCATGCAGAAATTGCTTCTTCATAGATTCTTACTAAGTCGATAAGAGTAAGTGCTTTATACGCATACAATTCGGAAAGCACACGACCATAAACCGGGGTTGTGGAGGGAAGGGGCTCTACAGTCCTGCCGTCACGCAGAGTGAACGGGAAAATAACTGAGCGTATTGACCTTTTAGAGAACTTAGCGATGGAATGAACGGCTTAGCACAAATTTAAAATGAGCGAAGAACTGAGTGAACTGAAAATATTGCCTTGTTCGAATGTGCTGATAAATGGCAATTAGCAAGTGAATATTTAAGAAATCCGTGATCATCAACAAAGGATGATCATCACCCTTCTCACTATAGAGCAGGGGTGCGCAACCTCTTACATTTTTCGGCCGCCATTTCGAAGGCCGAAAGAATCACGGCCGCACTTAATATATGTGCAAACAACTAGGTCAATAGCCAATTCTTTTTATATTCCACCAATCAAATTAGCTTTCCCTGATGAATGACGCAGTGAAAATCGCATAAAGGCCTAATCGTAAAGAATGAGTTAGCAAGTTAACCCATACACAACCGACGGTCATTTTTGACCCGAAAGGATGTTAGGCTTAAGGTGTTATTAGCACTTGCATCCTTCTTCAGGTCATGGACATGAAGCTTACGCGCGAATAATTTGAGCAAACTTCAATTGTCCCTTTTGTTTCTTTTAGCTGATGACTAGCCATGAATGCACATGAATGTAACTTCCTTAAAATATTCTATTCATGATATATCGAACTGTTTGAACCCCTTCATCGCTTGCGGGAGCACATTTTTCCAAGCAGCATGGGCATAAAGGTGTTCAACAGTAGTATGCCACTATAGTGACGATTGTTTTTTGATTGTCGTGAACTCCAGAAATATTTGGAATATATATGTACAATATTTGCAATATTGTATTTTTCATTTACTTCTCATTGTCACGGCCGCACTTTGCCTCTGCTACGGCCGCAAGCGGCCGTAAGGTTGCGCACCCCTGCTATAGAGTCTTGAATTTAGCGCTTAGATCACTCATCCTGCTGAATAACCGTTTCCATCATGCAAAAAAGGACTGTTAGGTAAGCTCAAGTGACGCTAAACGTGTGTACACTGTACATGTGCATGGAGATAAGGTTTTTTTTGGAAAATCTGCATTTTACTAATTGATAATGTTTTTTATTATTAAACATACATATACAATTGATTTCGGCTGTGGTGCATAAATATTAGTGGTTATAGTACAGAAAGATAAGAACGTTCAACTTTTAAACGTCAAATGCTGATGTCTTAGCAATTTTTATAATTCATCATGGCAAGAAATCGCAGTCATTCATCGGTGGAGCGAGAAAGGATCCTAAGATATGCCATACCCACATCTTCTAAATAAATGGGTGATATGATCTTATCTTCTATCTTCTATGTTAATTACGTATAGAATTTCTTTTGCATGATTCATATAACCATGCATGATAAGTGCATGATTAGACAGAATAAGAAAGGGACTCTTCGTTATTGTAGCTAATCTTTCTAAAATAATACCTTGCCAATTTATATCAAATGAAGAGATGAGATCGCGTGTAATTTTGTATTAAATGACTCATTAGAATGAGACATAACAAGTCATCAAATTTATATTTGACATGCGACCCTACCACCTTCACTGCCTCAGTTATTCACATTGTTTGACAAAATTACTTCAGACAATAATTGACAAAGTCAGTATTGTAGTCTCTAGGCTGTGCATGTGGTTTCAAAGTTTGTAATATACATGCAGAATATACATAATGACAGTTTCAAACTCATTTCATGAGAGTACATATTTTCTAAGAGGATTTACGGAAATAATTCGTTGACATTACACGTCTTGAATCATAATTGACAGACTTTGCTCATCTAAGCAAACAAGTTTAACTCTTTCATATACCGCGTATCATAGCAACAATAACAATCTAAATTCTTGTGCTGGTTAGCTACAATAGTGAAATAAAGCACAAATCTATTCTATTAGATGATGATGAGTTGAAACTTCAGTAAAACATTTTGATAGCAATAACGACTTCGTAGGAAATCCCCTTTCCGTTTCAATCATCATAGACAGACGCTCTTGTGTTAGGGATACCTATTTTTTAGTGATGCATTCATCAAGTTTTGATATGGCTGCAATTGAAATTCTAGACCGTGGGTCTTTAATATGCCGCGGCGGGGCATGCTTTGATGCAGGGCTGACATGTGCAGTCGGCAATGGCTCACCCTGCATGTGAAAGCCTTGATATTTTTTCGTGATTTACAGATTAATTCATCAGATCTCAAAAGTTAACTGCTGATGCTGCCTAGAAAATATAATAAAAATTTAGTTAAAGTTGTTTTCATGAAGAGTGGATGCACATATAGTTCTACAAATATCGAAAATGTTGTCATAAGCTAGAGATCCAATGACGAAAGTGATAAAGTGACAAAGGAAGCGATTTGCTGGAAACTGTCCTACATCGGTGAACGTGTGTGAAGTTAGCGGAACCATCCAGCGGAACATTTTTTATCTTTAAACTTGAATTTCTCAATAACGACTGTAAATTTGTGGAAGCTGAGCCCAGAGTCATGATCAGAATGCTGAAATTGATGAAGTAAAGGTTTTTTTGCATAGAATGATGCTGTAATAAAAAACGGTTCCTTGGGGCAGCTCCTCTAACTTCACACACGTGTATGAATATGTTGCGATATTACCCTTTTTAAATGAATTGCTGTGAAAAATGAAGCACATATTTGTGATCAGCGCAACAATTTGGATATGGCAGTGACAAAATAAAGCTGATTTACTGTGCCTATCAACGAAACTAGGAAGTTGGTTCCGCTAACTTTACAACGGAACCCCTTTTATCTCTAAACTTGAATTTCTCAAACACGACTGCGAATTTGTGGAATCTGAGCCCAGATTCGTGATCAGGAGGCTAAAATTGATAAAGTGACCCATCGAGAAATTCAACGAAATGGTCACACAAAAACAAACTGTTTAAGAAGTTTAAAACAATACTAACCTACAACGCATTTAAATCCCCAAATCTATGTTGTTATAAAGATGCAGATCCGTTCAAACAGCCAGTGTTGGAAGTGGGTCATGGGTCAGGTGGGTCAAAAAATCGCGTGGGTCATGTGGGTCGTGGATCAGACTTCATTGACCCACTTCCAACCAGTTTGACCCATGATAAATTTGACGATCTCAAATACAGTAAATTGCATTTATTCGTATTCTCATCATTCATGAAAAATGATTGAGTCAGTGTCACTGAAAGGGGTGATGGATGCACACGGCCAAAATATGCAACACTATTGAGTTTCACACGCCTCACAGATTCGAAAGGGGGCGGAATTCACACAAATTAAAGGCTCGAAAACAATTGCTGTCTACTGAGAGATGTTGGTTGGTGGAGAGAAGTTGCTTGAGCACAATTGTGTTTGCTCGATTCTCGGTCGCTATGTCTGACGATACCCAATGATGTGTGACCTTGATTTCAGAGATACAGCTACTGAGGAAGTATGGTATTTAGAGGTTTTATTCATCTTGAAAATTTTCTTGCAATGCCAGCGCTGAACTTCGTTTTGTTTGTTTCGTTTGATTTTGGTTGTCTTTCGCAGAAAATATTGTCTGGTATAGATTAGAATGGTAAATCTCTGGTAAAGATTGATCAGAGCCTAAATATTTTCGAAATATGTAATTGATCAAAATATCTTGATAATATACATGTTTCACATCTAAAGTATTTAGCCGTTCAATCTACTTTCGCATCGTACATGTTCCATGCATCTCATTGTTCATTCGATGCATGATAATCTGAAATACGCTAATTCATACGACGGTCATTGATATAGACTTATCCCTTTCACACAGACTTATAACGGCAGAGCTTTGTGAGGAGATATTTCTTGACATTTCGTATCAATGAAAAGTTTCGTTCTGATATTTGATTTGGTATCAATAAAAATAGGAATATTTACATGATGTCGCTAGTGGTTGTTATCACAACGTGCTCGGACATGTAGCGCCACTCATATATATCAGTTCATCTATATGTACATTGTAAGCTAATTAATGAATTATAATCTTGTCGTGGTGCAATATTCTATTCACGCGTTACACATGCTTACTCCATTTGCTTTTCAATGAATGTCATTCTTACATCAAATATACAACCTTCTACTTAAATCTAACATTAGCGGAAGTAAATGAAATTGGAATCGATTGCCATCAGAAGCAACAAAATATTAGTTTGACGATTTTTCTGGGATAATTTTCACACATGCAGTATTTAACATAATAAATGCATGAATAAATGATTTAAGCCTACTGCAATCATATTTTTTAACTTCATTTGATTAAGAAATGCAAAATTTGAAATTTAGTCTGTAGGGCTCTTAACTTAACTAAGCATCTCTCTACGAGTTAAATAGGTAGCACTAAAAAGGATAATCAAGAATTAAATAACAAGAAACAGAATCGTTTAAATTTTTTTAGAACCTCAGGCATTTGTGGTGCATGAAATTTGATTATAAGATAGTTTTGATGAGGTTACATGTCTATTTATCATGTGACAAGTGGTCTGATGGACTTGAACCTTTATAACAACACTTTTGATACTACCAAGCCTCTACTTAGATAGACCTAGAATCTTGAATGAAAATGAAACTAAAGATGATACCAGAAAAGGAATTGCACTCACATCATTCACCCTTGCAGCATGTGGGTCAAAGATGTGGTGGGTCAGGTGGGTCGTGGTTCATGTTTTCGTAAAAAGTCGGTGGGTCATGGGTCAAGTTTCGTTGACCCACTTCCAACGCTGCAAGCAGCACTACTCCCTAATTTACTATTTATGCTCATGTGAACATTTTGCAGAAGCAAGTTTGGAGAAATTCGCCGCCAGATGTGCACATACTCGTATACTCGCATCAAGAAACATTTCATAGGAAGTTCATTTTCGGAAATCTCTCTTCACCTTTATCCATCAGTAGAAAAATCTTTCACTCTCTTTCATTGCACTAAACACGGATGTAGACATATAGGGGAATCCTCATGATCACATCTCTCATGAAGTCCCTTGAAACTGAATATCTACATTTATTTTCATAACATGCACTTCGAATGTAAAAAATGTTACTTCCTTGGAAGCTACCTTACAAAGAAAAATACATTCAAGGAAGTAAACAAGGAAGCTCATCTGATCAACAATGGGCTAAAGAAGTCAAAAATAAAAACTGCATGCAACACATGGAAAAAGCAAAATATTTTTTTAGAAACAAGGATTCCATTAAACTCGAAGATTCCTCCTGTCTTGTATGATTGTGAACACTGCTATCAGTGCTACGTATACATCGAAGAAACTCGGAGACATTTGCAGAAGCGGATCGATGAGCACATCAAAGGTAATCCTTCATCTGAAATATCTATGCGCATATATCAGAATTTTTACATCATTTTTAATGTCTGTCAACTGCAGTCATGCTCATAGCTATTTAGCTATTATTTTCCTTTCAATTGTGATCTTTATGGTTGTTAGAAAACTTTTCAATACTTCTATTAAGTACTACGTGCAGCTAGAAATTGAGTTTAAAATTTGAGACTATGTTCATGAGCTCACTACTAATTTGCGTGTGATAATGGTCACATCGACTGAAACATGTATGGAAACTCAATAAAGTTCTCATATGAATGATCGGTTTAACGTCCCTCCTCCTCCATGCTGGGAGCTTGGACGGTGATGACATAGTCAGACTTTTCCGGAGCGTTGTCATCTTGTAGTTCGAATGCCCTTCCTGACGACTTCCAATAACACTCTCGTGGCTCAACCTGTGGACCGAAAGATTGCTAGGCCAAACACTTAACCACTGTGCCACTGAGACCATATAGCGTAATGAAATCTCTTCGCCTATTGTCTTTTAAATTGCTAATGAAATTCGTTTGATATTACTTTCCCTATCATGTATCTTTATTGTATTTGCTACTTGTCACTGTCACTTGTCAGGATGGTATACTTCATACGCACTGACGTACTAAAACGCTCTTGACAGTAAATTATGTTCAATCAACTAAAAGCAAGCTTTCTCATTTTCGGTCGATCCTCGATGTTCAACCCTATAGACTCTGAATCGAGAGCTTGGGTGAAATCGTCTTAAATTCTGCTCAGATACACATGGAAATCCTTGCCATGGACAGCTAGAATACTACCAGTATTCTATATATATATATATATATATATATGGTGTGGGCCACTGATTTATATATATATATATATATATATATATATATATATATATATATATATAAGAGAAAATATAAAAGCAAAAATGGCAAGTAATATAAATGAAATCAGACACGCGAATATCAGTAAATTTGCAAGTTTTTTCTGATATTCGCGTGTCTGATTTCATTTATATATATATATATATATATATATATATTGAGCGATTAAAAGTGTAGAGTTCAAAATTCCAGTTAATAAAAAATATATCATTCTGAAACATTCTTGCCCAGAATTTCCTTTGCGACCTGTACTAGTCTTGTGCATTACTTATCGCGTGACTTTTCATGAATAAAGGAATATTATTTTGTTGTTATCTTACACGTAGCTTATACTTCAAAAAGAAGATTGTTTACGGACGATCTATTTGAAAAATATAAAGATAATGTTACTACACAATATTTCACGGTCTATCTAGACCGCGTCTTCAAGCGAAAGTGACATCGAACAATTTATGAAGTACTGTATGTAAATCAATAACATAATGACGATGGTTAACGATATTGATTAATGTGGCCTGTACAACGTTCAACGGCAGATTCGCTTCAGATTGAAAAGCAACAATAAAGAATAAAATATCAATGACAACACTCAAGGCACATTAAACCACAGCCAATGAATATGCACAATGCCTATACAAAATATACACAAAAACGAACCTCAGTAAAATCGCATGAAAAACTATGCACAAAAATAAATAAAGATAGGAAAGATGATAGAAAAAACAATCAAATATCTTTATATAGGCACGCTACATACTGCTCACAATGATGCGTTGGCGTTTAGCGGCTATCCTAGAAAATTTGTCAACTACAGTTCGTTTTCTAACAGACCAATTCGTAACAAGGAATCGTTCGACTGTAAAATTGAGCCTATATTTCAGTAGTTAGATTTGCGGACGCACTGTTAGTGGATACGAACATGGATAGGAACATGTTCCGAATTGCGAATGCGAACATGGATATGAACATGTTCCGAATTGCCAATGGATGCGAACATGGATAGGAACATGTAAATAGGAACCGCGTTCCGATTGATAGGCGAATTGAGATCATACTTAATGATTCGGTACACTTATTTGTGTGTTGGGATCGGAACGGCTTGTTCCGAAATTGAATTAGAGTATGTGAATTAGAATAGGGATGCGAACATCTATTTCGGTACTTAAACAGGTGTTTGTTTTGAGACTGCTTGCTCAAATGCGACAATTGTGACCATTGTGACTATGATGACAATTTTTATTTTCATAATGCGTTTACAGATCAGAAATTATGTTATGAATGTTCCATTATTTGCTAATCAGAATCCCATTTACAGAATTTGCGAAATGAAAACAAGAGGTTTACAATGTAAGTGTAATTAACCATAAAAAATGAAAGAAGGTAAGTCACGTCCCTCGGGGGACTCCGTTAACTTCATGAAGTCCTCAGCCCATTCGAAGAATGTTGCGTTGTTTGTGAACTCGTGTTCACACTCGTGTATAGGGCACTTCGCTGGCAGTCCTTTTCTCCTTTGGAGTGCTGTCACTGTTAAAGTCTTCCAGAGTTCCACCTTGCATCCGCAGCACAAATTAACCTTCGTATCCAAGGCTCCACCCATAATTACTTGAGTTTCATTGTGGTAACAGAACAGTTGTTTCTGGGTACTCATCATGAAATAGATTCGTAATAGATTCTTAATGTCTACTCAAGTCACGAGGATTAGAACTTGCTTAATTGGAACAATGTCATCCTTATATATCCCTTTAGGGAAAATCGGAACCTCTCTGATTGGCTGTTGGGAATTCCTTTGTTTAAAAAGTATATAAGTCCTAGCTGTGTACCAATTCTCATCAAAGGTTCTAATCCTCAAGTACCATATTATCAGCTATCTTATCTATATTATTCTAATCACATTGAAAATGGAACGTATCACAGCACCTCCCACTTCTCCTGTTGAAAGGACGGAATCGCCATGCGAACCCAGAGTGTTCGTAAGAGGACCTGTAACTACTGATCCAATATCAGAAGATGAAAGTATGGTAATACAGAGCAGTGTCATCGAAACACCGGTGGAAGCTGTTATAACAGTCAAGACACGTAGTGGAAGTCAGGTTCGAAATGCTCCACGAAAAACAAACATGAAGCGGATATGTGTGCGATTAGAGCCTGAAGAAAAAAATTTAACAACTGCGCTGGAGTTCAGCATAATGGATCCAGCCACGCCTCGCCGCTGCCCTGGTGCCCCCAAAAAGACAAGAGTATGTGTTCGAGTTGACCTGAAGAGACTGATTCCTTTCCCCAATATTGACAATATGTAATTTTTATCTTTAATAACACTTACATAAATGAACAATCTTGTTTTTATAATTTCACAAATCGAATTTCTGATAGGATTTGAATGGGAACTGGGGATAGATATATTCATCTCTGAAATAGCTACCTATAAGTATTTCTAAGTTTAATATTTCGAAGATATATATTTCAAATCACTTGTTTGAGACTTTGAAACAGCACTGAACATACTAGAACAAATTTGGAATGAATATTAATGTGTAATTCAAATGATAGTCAAATTGGATGAAAGTTTGAATGGATTTACAGTGTTTTTGAATGCTTTTTTCACCTTAGGATGATATCATACATATTGCATACAATACATCATTAGCTAGAGAATGAAAAGACCTTTCTAATGATATAAGGTATGTACCCATTCGATGAAGAAATCCCTGTTGTATGCAAGTGTATGCAGGAAGAAAAATTTATGATTTCAATTTCTAAGTTTCTCAACTAAATTCTACCTATCTTTCAAAGGGATATAGCTGCTTCGGATGGTGTCATACATATTGCATACAATACATCATTGGAATCAGAATGAAAAGAGCTTTCGAATGATATAACATATGTACCTATTCAATGAAAAAATCCTTGTTGTATGCAGGTGTATGCAAATTCAAAAATTCTAAGTTTTTTCTCAAAAATAACTAAGTTTTCAAGTTTTTTAAAATTTTCAAAGTTAAAGTTTGATTACTAGAAATGACCATAATGCATAAACCTCCACTTGAACTTGACCTTCACCTTCACCTTTGACCTTCATACACTTCATACACGGCGGGGGGGCCCTCAAAATTTCTCGGATTATAGAGTAATTAAAGTTTCTCGTGCGCTTCGCCCACTCGAAAATTTATTTACCCATGGGCTCCGGGTGCCATAGCTATTCTTTTTTTGCATAACTAAAACCTAACCCTAACCCTAACCTTAACCCTAACCCTAACCCTAGATGCCTTTAAATTTGGCGCGAAATTTGATTTTTCGAAATTTGGCGCGAAATTTGAATTTCGATTTTTCTTTATTATTTGAATTTAGATGATAATTCAAATTATATGAAATCCTTAACTGAAGTAGAATTTTAAATGTTTAGAACTGCAGGGAATCCATCTTCATCACATGTTAATTGGTTTAACTTCGCGGTTACATGTACCACTCTAGCATCAAAGACTTTGATGGCACTTTTCTATTTCATCATTAAAATATATCAGCTGTTTAGTTTTGTTTGAATTCAACAGTTTGTTTTTCTATACCAATGTGATGTTATGATAACATCCGGTCTTTGTTCATGGTTCCTTTGTTAGAATCATATATAAAGAAGTTGTAGAGCTCCGTTCTTCACTCATTTTTGAATTATTCTGTGTGCATAGCAGACCTCGTTCTCCGTCTCTCCGTTTTATCGATTTATAACTGCAATTCTGAAGTGAGCTCTACATTCTTCTATTCACTACTTTATATAGTTTGGGAGTAGGAACATTACTAAGTTCTTATAACCAGATAGTTTAAAACATGTGGCTGGATCTTAAGTTAGGAACACTATATGTTATATTATTAAACAGAATTATTAATTTTCATAATTAATTATAGCATTTTCAAAACCTATAAAGCACACAAGCTTATATGATGAAGTGTTTAAATAAAGATAAACATTTCCAAAGTGTGCTTCAAATTTGTAAATAATTCAAATGCTAATTTTGTTTTCAAAGTGATAGTCTGTGGACCATTTACAAATTAAAAGTTGTTTAACCAAAGTCAGAAATGTTTATCTTTTTTAAAACATCAGTTTCGTTTCTATGATTTCATTTTGAAATAAATTAATAATTTATCAGCTGATTTCACATTTCAAGTTGATATGTAAGCAAGCCTTTTCAAGGTAAATTTAACATTTCGACTTTCGGTTTCTATCTCGAAAATATTTTTCTTAGTTAAAAAAATCAATTACTGTAGAATTACTTTCCAACATTTATGCAATAGTCACTTAAATGATATTCACATTTGCTAACAGATAAAATAATAACAAACGTTTTTCATGACTTACAGAAATGGTTCGTCATGCAAGCCTCGCACGCCAGCGCTTAATCTTTCAGTTTTGTGAAACATGTAAGCAACCGGTGAGACATGCCAGCAAGAGTAGTCACAAGGAGTGTACTTTCAAGGAGGGCTGCACCTACGTGTATTGTCTCACATGAAGGTCCTACGTGCGAAGCACGGAAATGGCAAATGATGATTAGTCCGAGGCTTTCATCAGTAGACACGCATCCTGCGCGCAGGAAACGGTAGGGGTGGACGTAATTTAACCTCGAAGGATGAAAAGAGTAAATTGGCGAGACTTTTCGCGAAGGAGGATGGGGCTGCAGAGGGAGTTCTCAGCCAATGTTCCGAACCCACAAAACCCCCAACAAAAAGAAAGCCCAAGTTCAAGTCAAGAGCATTCATTGATAAAATGACTCTTCATCAAGCGATCTAGAGGTGAGTGCCGATAAATGTACAAGTTAAATTTAAAATAAAAATGATTGATGTTAAGAACATTTGTTTCGTTATGTATGAAGTAAATTTAACTTTTCAAAAACATTTCAGTGTGAGAGGCCTCCAGCGAAGAAGAAGACAAAGGTTGTCAAACAGTTGCCTCAAATGAAAAATGTAAGACATGTAGATAGAAACTAATCACCCTCAATGTATAATAATGCGTTAATTCTATTTGCAGCTGTTCAAAATTCTACCACCGGTCCCCAAGCTGAGTGCGGTAGAAGAGTCAAGTACCCCACGTCCCGTAAGTACAGTTGTTATAGTCGTTTTCATAAGTCCCTCTCGTCACTTGTTAATGTATCATACATCATCCATTTGCTCCGTTATCATTCTATCTTTTTCTACCGCTTCAGGTAATGCGATCCCTATCCCTGAAAAAATCCAGGGCTGCTAGCATCACCTCAACTCCGGCTACGACCACATCAGTTGAGGACAATGAAGAGCGACCGTACACGATACGGGAGTCCTCATCGGAGTCTTCATCGGATGAGACGTCTACTACGTCATCGGCGACGTCGTCACCCACATAATCTTCTGATGAGGATGACACAAGACGCTCTCTTGTAAGTATCGAACTTAACAATAACTACATAACATAATTATTAACTAAATCTCATGATTTCTCTTGTTAAATGGGGTTCAAAAATTATAGCAGTGATATCTATTTTCAGAACAATTCGATTCGGGACAATCCATCAGGTGTCACTCCTGAGGTATGTTTTTATAAATTTTGTTAGATTTGTATTGCTCTATCCTAATTATAAGGACATATAGATAGTAAACAATTATTTCTTCTCATTTCAGCATGTGATTGACTTCGCATCTCAAGAGATATTCTTCTCGCGGATCCGGGCGTCGCCAAACTGTGGTGCTCGGCTTCCTTTTACGCCGATCCTCGAACATCGAGGACTTCTCACACCACCACGAGCTCCTACTACGTCACCTGTTCCTGCTCCTACTCCCGATCCGATCCCTGTTCCTTCTCCCGCTCCATTACCTCTGCGGGAATATAATGTGGACCTTGATGAAACGTTAGAAGGTGATGAGCGACTGGAGGAGAAACTCAAGTTTTGTCAGCAACGACTTCGGATGGCTGAACAGCCGGAGAGCAAGATCAGGGAGGAAAATAGGGGTTTGATTGTGTCTGTTCGCAATTTGACACAGTCAAACTTGCTATTGTCCTCATCTGTGGCCCGAGGCAATCGTCAATTCGAACGTGAGACGCTCATGCACATAGTGTATCGTGAAGGTGTCATTTCACGGGTAAGACTGGCTCGGATGGAGGATACGTCCGACTGTTGCGAGCAGTGCCATCATGTGAAACTCTCACACAGTGACATGATAAAGTGCCAAAAGTTGTAATTTCTTTTACTTTGACTTTTTAACTTAATGGAAAAAGAAATTGTTACAAGTCCTGTCTTCTTATTTCATCGTAGATTGGAACAAATGTCATTGGCTAGTAATCGTTGTGACGTCATAGGATGATAAAAAATATATATAGTCTGCAAAATTATAATCCTCACCAGTTTAATAAACATGGTTGTCTGTTCTAAATGTGGAAAAACGTTTACTCTTAATGGTAATTTGCAACGCCATGAAAATTTTTGTAAGTTAGGAAAAACTTATCAGTGTAGGAAGTGTCCATATGAAACGAAACGGCAGGATAATCTAAAGCGACACAATTTAGTCTGTGATAAGCAACCAAGTAATTGTAATTTAAATTCAAATCCTCGAAGTATCTCAGCTAATGATAGTCAAATACCCAAATCTAGTACTGCTGAATCAACGTCTAGACATATACCAATCAGCGCTTCAAATAATAGTTTGATCTTTATGCAATGCTGCTCCCGCTGTGGTAAAACGTATAATTCTATAAGCAAATTCCTCAGCATATGAATATGCATAATACAAATAGTGAGATGAATATTCAAAATAATCATGGAACTGTAAGTCTCAGCGAAAGCGCGCTCAACGGTCATGCTCGTGTATACGACATCACACCATCAGCACACACAATAGATATAACTTCCTTTTTATTAAGTATGCGATCTATATTAGAGAACTTAGTGTCAAACCTTCTAGAAAATTTTCAACTACGTGGTCGTCTATGGTAGCACAAATTCGTTATGTGCGATCAAATCCTCAGGAAGATGAAACGTTTCTCGCACACTTTACTTCATCATCTACAAGCTATATTTATGACTATGATACATGGTTCCAAGATAACTTAAATAGTCTCTCAAGTCATATTGAAGCTTTTGCAAATAAGGGTAGTAATTGGGTTATAGATGAAATACTAAATATAGAATTCAATGTTATTACTAGTCCATTACTTTCTGGTGGAGAAGTATTTAATCTGCCAAAGAGTCTGAAAGATTCGAAGGCTGTAATTAATGTACATTCAAATGCAAATGACTGTTTCTTGTATTCAGTTCTATAAATGCTACATTACAATGATGTATCATATTCTAATAATGAGATAAAATCATATAGTAAATGGACATCTGAACTAAATATGAATGACATCTCTACACCCGTATCAATTAAAGATATTCCTAAGTTTGAGAAAAATAATGACATTAAAATCAACATTCACCTTTACGAAAAAGGACTAAAAGGTGTTCGATATAGCAGCAACTTTATTGGTAAACGAACTGTGAATATACTACTAATTATAAACAATAAACGTGCACACTATTGTGGAATCAGAAAACTATCAAGATTATATAGAAAAATAAATAGAAGATATAAACATTTCTGCGATCGATGTACCCAATCGTTTACAAAGTTTACAAAGTTTTACAAAATCGTTACAAAGTTTACATATAAGACAACTTTGGAGCGACATTATCAATTTTGTGTTCGTGGAAAGGCACAAATAGAAAGAATGCCTAAACAACTAGAGGTAAGCACAAGTAGCATGGAATATCAATTAAGTCCTCCTTTAGTTGTTTATGCAGATATAGAGTGCTACATGGATAAGAAAGTACACAAACCGGCAGCAGTTGGTGTTTATCATGTTTGGCATAAAGCTCTCCAGTCCAGATTTGAAAACAAATATTATGTCTTCAAAGGAGAGAATTGTATTATGGACTTCTTGGATCACCTAGAAAATATAGCTCAAAACTTATATGATAATCAGCGTGCAATAAGCCGGCAACCAATGTCTCTTTCTTCTGATGAAGAAGAAAAACATAAAAATGTAAAAAATTGTAATAAATGTAAAGCTGTATTTAGTGATGATTGCATAAAAGTAAGAGATCACGACCATTTAACAGGAAGATATAGACAAACAATATGCAGTAAATGCAATCTTCGATTAAAACTAAATAGGCGGGAACTACCCATCTTCTTCCATAATTTTAAGAATTATGATGGTCATATAGTTTGCTATAAAGCAATTGGAAAGAAGAAGTCATGGAAATTGGAAGTAGTAGCAGCAACAGCTGAAAAGTATATAACTCTATCCGCCAGCGTCCCTGTGAACGAATACAAAGGAAAAACAATCTACTTCAAGTTAAAATTCTTAGATTCTTATCAATTTTTAAGTGCATCATTGAGTGAGTTAGCAAGAGGATTGCAAGTTTATGAACATGTAGAAAAACTAAGAAATGAATTTCCCCTGTTAAAAGGTGATATTCTTTATCAAAAGGGAGTGTTTCCCTACTGTTATTTCAAAAGTCTAAATACATTGTCAGAAAAATGTCTGCCACCACAATGTGAATTTTATAATGATTTCACTCGTGAACATTGTTCAGATGAAGAATATAAGCACGCTAGTAATGCGTGGTTTGCTTTCAATTGTAACAACTTTGGTGATTACATGCTTACATATTTGAAACTGGATGTATTATTACTGGCAGATATTTTTGAAGTTTTTAGGTCACTAAGTCAAAGTGAAGATGAAGTAGATCCTGTCCATTTCGTTAGCTTTCCACAACCCATTTCGTTAGCCTTCCAATTGTGAAGTTTGTTAACACACTGTGATTAACTGGATATATTGCATTGCTTTTCCTCAATCCTGTCGCATGCTCGTTGATGACTGACGGATTCATTGTTACTCTCCTTACATTGAGCACGGCACTACTTATGTTGATTTGGTAGTTTGTAGCTCCAAAAGCCATTAACGCGAACTCAGGATTTGCACGAATAAATTTTATTTGCATTTTAACCTGTGATAGTAGATATCTAGATTGACGAAGGAAATCAAGATAGACAGGTCCTTTCAAGTATAATTCCTTTGAATCTGCTGTCAATTCCATTCGTTTTTTTAAACCTCCATTTGAAACCTCATCAAATTTCCCTTGCTGATCATCATACCAGCCGGCAACTTGCAAGTGTGACTGTTTAGCTTGCTTCTGAAATTGCGTCATTGTATTTATGTATGCTCCATAGGGATATGCTCGATCCCCTCCTTCAATCTGTTTGTCATTCAATATTAAATACACATCTGAGAATAGACTGGCAATAGGAAGATTTGTCAATCCCACTTTATCCTTAGTTGAATCAATATTGGTACCATCAGTCTTCTTAATTTGTATACACAATTCTTAATCAATGGATTGACAGTCAATATAATCTTGAGGATTAGCAGGTATATCAAACTGAATAGGCTGCTGGTTACCATCGATATTTGTTGTGGGGACTATGTCTACAATAGTTGAGGAAATAATGTCAGTTTGATGAGGCGGTGAATCAAAGAAACACAAAGCCGAATTGATACTCTGCATCGTATTAGCTTTACAAATATGTTGTCTTCCTTCGTTTTGACTTGTTTCCAGTCGCTGTGGAATTTCGTTTGCGCTTTCTTGCTTTCACACGACGTCTTGATTTAGAACGTGCTGCTCTGGTGGGCTTTTTACTTCTCCTACGCCTTTGCTTAGTAACTCGGCCTGATCCAACTTGTCTTGACTTCATACGTTTCTTCCGAACTGTACGCCTCGTCTTTGTTAAATCATCTAATGCGTCTATGGCAGATTGCTGTGCACGCAATTTCATGGATTCACCGATATTCTCCCCTTGAAGTGCATCAGCTGCAACATTTGCACCAAAGTCTAAAGCTCTGTTTCCAACCCGCTTCATGAATGGTACGCCATACTTTTTGAGTGTTGGGAGAACCATACGTCTTAGTGCACCGAATATGCCTCCTCCAACGTGTCGTCTACCTCCAGCAAACACGGGATAGCCGCTCTGATAGGATGGACCACTGTAAATGCCTGACATTATGTCCTGTAGATAATTATAGATCCTACAATAGCGTAAAGCCTTAATCTCGTGTCCTGATGTGTAGTGTTAAAACAGTAACACCACCACAGAATGGTACTACTTCACCTGTATCATCATGAATTGATATGTCAATTCTATTGATGACATTTCTGCTCATTGGTACATACATCGTGTTAATAAATTCTCGATTGATTAGTTGCTTCCTTGCGGATGAGAGAGGAAATGTGCGCAGAAGTTGGGCCTCAATGTCGCCAACCCTTGTATATTCAATAATGTTACAATAGACGTATAAGTTACTTATATCACGCTCTAGTGATGGGGCTGTATCGCCTATTGATGTACCTTCATAAATAGTTGATTTTGAGAATCCCAATGTGGACGTTAACACGCTATCCAGCTTGATAAGAAAGTTCTTCCCTACCTTTAGAAGCATGCGTTTCTTATGTGGATCATAAGAAAAGTGATATTCATCTGCATCAAGGTAATCTACACCAAACTCATTTAACTTTGTACACAATTCAGATGGCGTTTTCAAGCTTTCAATGTTCAAATTAACTCTTTTTACAAGTTCACTGGAAGTAGACAATTCATCACCCAATATGTCTTCGCTGTATACGTGGATATCCCATGAAGCATTTGTTGATGCTTTGAGTTTAGAAGAGGACAATTGAACCTTGAATGTATCATTTAACTCTGTCAACCAAGGTGCGCTTTCAAGGCCCTTAAACATCCCAATCATTTCAGATCCGAATTCAATAACAGCGGACTCAGACTTTTCCAATGGTGTCTTTTTAGTAAAAACAATAAATTCTGCCTCCGTTTCAACAGTAAATAAAGTTACTTCCTCTTTCTTATATTCACAAGTCATTAACGTTTCTGGCACTGATCCTCGAAACTTTCTTGCAAAGTCTTCAACACTTCTAATGACCTCAAATTTATTTTTTACTCGGATGCTCCTTTTTTGTAATGCATCCAATGGCACAATTCTACATTGAAAATCAGTGACTTTCCTGTCCGAATTCCACCCACGTCCATTGTACCAATACCTTGATGAGAAAGTTGTTCTGGAATATCCAAAAGTATGACTCAAATCCTTACCTAATACAAGAAGAACATGCTTCCCTTCCTTCATCAATTTTGTTGACCCCTTTATGACTGGTTTGTAGAATTTATTCAAAGTCAGGTTGAAGAGATCATTTATTCGTTCAAACATTCTACCGATATCCTTTTCTGTATCTTGCATGCTCATTGTGGGAACCTTAGAATCAAAAGTTGACGTTGCAAATGCCTTTTGAATTTTAATCATGTTTTGGACAGATGGTAAAGATGTTGAAAAAGGATGTAAAGTTAGATGATGAAAAGCCCATGTAGCATGTAGACTATTGTGAAACATGCGAAAGCAATCATCCTTCTCTCGTACTTCTTTATGTAATTCAAAATAATTGTTTTTTAGCAAACTGATATCGTTGTAATAAGTAATTTCAGTTAGAGCAACTTCATGGGGTCCATGCAGAGTAATTGGATTAGCGAATTCAACAGAGTATAGAGATGGTTTGTTACTTGGGAATATCTTGGGGTTGCTATTGCTTGGAATAATGATGTTGAAGTTAGTAGACATGTTGACCTCATATATGTAAGAAGTCACATGCTATATTAGCTTAAAAGTTACGAGTGTCTCCCACCTCCACATTTTGTAGATCCTGGTGCGTTATCCAGCTATTGAATGAATCAGGATATCCTTTCCATTTAACTAGATATTTCCTTTGATTGCCATGACCTTTCCTCCTAATTATTTTGTCAATCATATACACCTCTTCACTTCTGTCTACTACTTGCAATTCATAAGAGTAAATTTTTCCTTCAATTGGATTGCCATGGTAATCTGTTAATTTATACATGGTGGGTCTAAATTTTGTATTTACTTCATCTACAAAAAACCCTTCTTCAGTCCAATTAGGTAGATACCCCTTCCCAAATGTAGACTTAATCTTTGAAATCCGAACTCTATCACCAACATTAATTTTCCTTTCATTGGAAATGTTTTTCGCTTTCTTATCATACAATCGAAGCCATACATCCATCGCATTATCTGGGGTAACATCAACAGGTTTCATCTTAATGATTCGATGGTAGCTTTCATTGTAATTCTTAACAAATTTCTGCAGCTCACCTATCCAAACATGTGTATTTTTTGCAGTGAAATAGCGCCATATTTTTGTCTTCAGTGTGCGATTGAACCTCTCAACCATGGCAGCTTTATAAGCACTTTTGACACTAAACAATTCCACATTATGACTTTTAAGGAGACTTCGAACATGAGAGTTTTCGAATTCCTTCCCTTGATCGGTCTGTATTCTTTGCGGAACACGCCCCTCATCGAAAATGCACTGAAAAGCCGCTTCAACTTCCGGTCCTCGTTTAGATTTCAGCGCACGTGCCCAAGCATAGCGAGATAAAATATCTATTACGGTTAAGATGTATTTATAGCCATCATTGTACTGTGATACCTGTTGCATGTCAGCCAAGTCCGCTTGCCATTGACTATCTATATTGTTAACAACATATTTTCTCGTTGGAAATCGCTTTCTCGCATTTTTGTGAAGAGTGTAAGTCGGTTGACTCCTTAACCACTTCTTGACTTTCTCTATCCCCACACCTGCTGCACGAGCTAGAACCTCCGGACGACTGAAACTTGCGGGGTGATTTAAGTCGTAGTAAATCTTTCTGAGTTTCACTGCTGTACTCATCGTCTTTGTTCTGATTTGCACGCGTATTAATCCCACAGCAACTGCTAACACAATAGATATCAACCTATTGATATCAACATAATTGATATCAAGTCTATATTGTTAACAACATATTTTCTCGTTGGAAACCGCTTTCTCGCATTTTTGTGAAGAGTGTAAGTCGGTTGACTCCTTAACCACTTCTTGACTTTCTCTATCCCCACACCTGCTGCACGAGCTAGAACCTCCGGACGACTGAAACTTGCGGGGTGATTTAAGTCGTAATAAATCTTTCTGAGTTTCACTGCTGTACTCATCGTCTTTGTTCTGATTTGCACGCGTATTACTCCCACAGCAACTGCTAACACAATAGATATCAACCTCTATGCCCTTTTCTCCTTTACCTTCGAGCGCAGATTTCAAACAGCAGCAAAACTTTTGTAGCGACATGATATGAGAGAAGCAAGGCTTAATTTATATTTGCTTAATATTTACTATAATCCTTTCCAACACGCATTGAGCGCCTAGTAGCTCTTTTTGGTTGAAGATCATCGGGATCATGAAGCTCTCGCTTGACCGATAGCGCGCACACGATATGGTCGAGGTGTTGACAAGGTTATAAATCGTCGCAACTTATCACGAATCTGTCGCCTCTCGTCAATGTTTTCAGCTGCTAACTGCATTCGTCGATAGGGATCCTTAATCTTCTGAATTTCCATATCCTTTTGTGTTAGTTCCTTAAGTTGATTCGTAATAGGTTGATCTATATTTTTGACTTCTTGTGCACTTTGTAATGTAGTCAATTGTATATACTCCTCTTGAGGAATGACTACCATCTTTGAATACGACATGTTTGTAATAATAATAAGGCAACAAAGTACATTGCTTAAAACTAGCTGTGAACCGAGAAAACTGTCATTGGTTCAACGGAATTAGGTATGATATTAGTTCGAAATCGAAGTCGTTCCGGACATTCCTGGGTTAGATCAATAAATAGATGGCCATGTGGTTTCTTAGTTGCATCTTCATATATTTTTGAAAGAACTTTAGATTGTTGAGGTAATATCTGTCTACTGAGATGATGTATCTGACAGCTGTCTCTTGGATTTTTAAATATTGCCAAATAATGTGTATTCAAACTCCTAGTTCTTTGCTCTTTCCCTCCATCAAAAATGTTTTGGGTGATATAGATTATGAAGGCTTCCCTATGATGTGCTGTCTGAATAAACATTTCAGTTACATCTTTCGATGATTTGCTTTCACGCAATAGATCATCTAGCACAATTAAGTCACCTGCTTTGATGTCTTCAGTTGTCGGTAACCCTTGCTTCACATCATAACCTTTCTGGCGAAGTGCAGAATGTAGTTGTGGTTGAAATATGCCATAACACCATTTAACTCTTTTAATTTCTTTATTAAACATCTCATTTCTAAATTGTAGTAATTGAGTTACAAAAGTAGTTTTACCGGACTGACTTGGTCCGGCCACACACATTGTGCGATCAGTGAATAGGCGAAAATCTGTCATCCTGAAATTTCAAAAGCTTTAAAGACCAACACCCACCAGTTTGCTTAGAATAAAACAAGTCATGTTCCATAACAACTTTATTTACATTTAGAAACTTTCATTTCACATTCACAGCATTTGTGTTTCCTCATCAATGTCAGCATTAAAATAACTTCTCGCGTCAATTTGAGCATCTTGGCGTTTCAATTTCAACTTAACACTCCCTTCCTTGGATTTCCGTCCCCGCTTTTTGCATTCTTCAACATCCTTCCCATCTTGTGAAGTAGGTTTATCGATCGTGATTAGACACTTATCAATCGGCATTGGCTCATAAACCAACTGTAGAACTTTCATTTGTAACGATGCCACTTTTCCGGTTGAGCCGTGAGCACCAATGTATAGTCCGTTGACGTGTATTAAACCCATGTATCGTCCGCGCTTCAGATCATCACACTCCATTGTATTTCCAAGTAGATCGAATGCTTGAAAGTGATCGGACAATTTCAAGAATAGCGTATCGAACTCGGGTAAATCCTTATTGCCACTTCCTTCCTCTAACGCCTTCCTCCAATGTGTAGGAGCACTTTCGGGCAACACAACGCATTCCTTCGCCAAAGAGTCGATGGTTTTGAGTATCATCTGCTGCCATTTCGGAAAGGTTACTCGCATTTGTCTCATGTTGCTATAACCAGATGAAGACATACCATTACTGTGGAAAAATGGAACTTGAAGGTAGAAACCATCGTCACCATAGCTCAACGTTTGGAAGTAAAAGGTATTTCCAATCCCTTGAACCTTCCTTGTCGGTCGGAATTTAAAGAGATCACGTTCAAATGAGTCGCTCTCCTCTCTAACTATAAACATTTTTTGAGACATAATTCAATGTTGTACTTATTCGGAGATTTTCAACCGTCAGCGATGAATGATAGCTTGAAAGTGATTAAAGAGTGCAAGCGCGTCTCTCTTATATACATATTCACATGAGTCATCAATCAATGATGACGTGTCAATCCATGATTCGTCGTCTATAGCAACACTGCGGCACCTGCTACAACTTTCCCTAGTGGACTGTTGAATACATTGTAATGCTGTTTCCAATATCATTCAACATATTCAAAAACCCACCACCTCCACGCTGAACTAAGTTCCGCCTTTTCATATCACTGCTTCTTGGATTTGAAAATTTTCTAATGCTGTTTAGAAAATCAGTACTCAATAAAGGCTTGTATATTGGGAGGCATTTGTGTATTGCAAAAGCCAAATCACGGATTAAATCATCACTTGAGTTTTGAATTAATTTGCACTTAACTTTATTGTTTCGCATGCTGTTTAACTTTCGCAACGCCTTCTTAAACTGACTTGAAGGTCTAAAAGAACCATTCTTCCGAGAAAAAGATGCCTTTCGTTTTGCAGTCATTTTATTGTGATAAAAGCAAAGCATTTATGAAAATATACATTTTTGCTTAGTTCCATGCAACAAAGTCAAGCGGTAACAGATGGTAGGTCGTAGTCATCAACATCACTCAAGGTCTGAGTCGTTGCAGTTATAAGCTGTTCTATATTACACATTAAATCCTTTGATAGAGGACAGCATGAACAGCATGGTTTTGAAGCGAAGACTTTTAAAAGATTAGCATAGTATGCTCTAAACTTGATTATGTCCCGGTCATCTTGCACTGCCACATTGACGCTCATCGACGGAGGTCCGGTAAACATGTCCACCTTAGATTTACCACCATTTTCGTCATAGTGGCTAAATACGATTATATCATGCAAACAAGTCTTAAATTTCCGTGTTCTCATTTCACAATAGCAACGAGAACTCTGTGGAATAGCTTCCGTCAAACTCAGAGGCTTGAACACTTCATCGAGCCAAAATCGTAGTACTCGCGTAAGGGCATTGGTCAATGTCCTCATTAGGAGTTTCTGAAGTTCAATATCATCTTCACAATGATAGAATGTGACAATATCCTCCATCAGATCTATGAGATCAGCTTTGTAACCAATAACATTATTTGCAGAGTAGAAAATCTTGCTAGTAAACAGATTGTCTTTGTGAATAATTGAAACAGGTCGTGGTGATCGTGGTAAATGGCATTTTTATTAATGTCTACAATCCTCAACAAGTATGGTTGTAATAGAAGTGTGATAACCTTATATACAAAAGCTGCACAATAGCAACCAATCACAGACACGCATGATGACTCATCATGAACGATATACAGTGACTGTTGAAACTATTTCTTCATCACAAAGGGGACAAAATGTAGTTTCCAAGGGTATATAGCATGTAGAACACATGACAAAATGAGAACATGGTAACAAGAGAAGGGATTTTTCCCGTTCAAAACACCTAATGCAGTTCCGTTCACATAATAGTTTAAACGTCTCTGTTTCTAATTTCTTTCTGAAGTCACTTTCATTGATAGAACATTTCGATAAATCAATTGAAGGTTTCACTTTTTTATCTCCGTTTCAGAAAATTCCAATTTCATCCTCCTAATTTCACTGTCTTTATAATGTAGCATTGAGAAATCTTCTATCCAATTACGATCCAAATTAGCATTCATGCTATGCTCATCCAGATCCATTAGTCGCTCAACTAAATCACCAGCTTTGATATTTTCATTTAGATTTGTAACAGTTTCTATAGCCTTTAGCGAATAACCAAGGTCTCTTGCAACAATCCATGAAATTGGGAAACTAAACCATCAAGCAACTTCCACGTATTTATAACTTAACCTAGTTATGAAAATAAAAATTGTCATCATAGTCACAATGGTCACAATTGTCGCATTTGAGCAAGCAGTCTCAAAACAAACACCTGTTTAAGTACCGAAATAGATGTTCGCATCCCTATTCTAATTCACATACTCTAATTCAATTTCGGAACAAGCCGTTCCGATCCCAACACACAAATAAGTGTACCGAATCATTAAGTATGATCTCAATTCGCCTATCAATCGGAACGCGGTTCCTATTTACATGTTCCTATCCATGTTCGCATCCATTGGCAATTCGGAACATGTTCATATCCATGTTCGCATTCGCAATTCGGAACATGTTCCTATCCATGTTCGTATCCACTAACAGTGCGTCCGCAAATCTAACTACTTATTTCCAATAAGTCGAAGTCAGACAGTGTTGAATACAACGTACATGTGCATGATGTAGTAAACAAGTTAAGTCAATCAATTTTCCTGAATAAAAATCAGTTAAGGGCAGCAATAGCCCATGAACCTAGGTCGGTTTGTTTGGGTAAAAGGAAGTATTATAGGCCGTACTCGTAGTATAGAAACGCACTCCCTTGAATTTCTGCAAATCCGTTAGTTGAAAAGGAAAAGAAAAAACGAGCTTTTACTCGACGTTTCGGCCATTTTAACAGGCCTGCTTTATACTCTATAAAGAAGGGTCTGGACCCGAAACGTCGAGTAAAAGCTCGTTTTTTGTTTCCCTTTTTAACTAACGGATTTGCTGAAACTCAAGGGAGTGAGTTTCTCGATTACGAGTACAGCCTGTAATCATGATTCTCCCGTTTGATGCCATCACTTATTAAAAGGAAGTATTTAGTCAGGTCGGATCGGGCTTTCAAAATCCCCTACCCGATAAACTTCTTTCGTGAATAGAATCTCTTATCATATTATGTATGATCTGCGAAAGCAGAAAATACTTCATTCAAAGTTGTCTACGAATGAAAGCCGCCGGAGGTTGAACACGCTTCAATAATTGATAGGCAGAGCTTGTAGATTAGACGAAATTCTTTGCGAGTGAATTTCCTAGGTAACTGCGAGGCAGTAAATTCTTAAAACGTCCGTATCACACTTCCTCCTTGAAGATGGAGAACTCAGCAAACAACGTGTCCATTATTGTGAACAGCGGTGAATTGTCTCGGCGAAATTCAGACCAAAGCATCTACATAAAAACGGTATGTGTTATAACTGAAGTGGAGAAAGGACAAAGAAAAGACATGGGAAATTCACACGTAGAAATCGAAAGAGACTCGATCCCTCTCGCTGATGCACGAGAAGACAGAATACAAGTTCCTCAGACAAGTTGTGAGATCAGAAAAACTTCATGCTCATCCACGACCAGCGACCAATGTAACATTGAAAGTCTTGTATCAGAAATTGCTGCAGATGATATAGAGAGAGTTCAGCAATACATTTCAACGTTTTATAATGGTGACTTTATGAAATTCGTAACATCTTGCATACCATACAAGTCGGTCAGTTTCGAACTTCCATATGAAAAGAACTGCTCACAAAGCAGTCTCAGAAAGCTCAAGTATCCCATTGAAATTGCATTTGCATACGCTGCTGGTCGTTGCATTCGTTTGATTCTTACAGCTCTACCCTCACTTTTGGACTGCGAGATACTTTGTGATCGACCTCTCTTACACATCTTAGTTTACAGTTGCCGAGCAGGAATTCGACGAGATAAAGTTATGAGTCGATTTTATGATGAATTGTCTCTCCTAATGACCGTTGAGCAATTGAAACGGTTTCATAATGTTAAGGAAGAGGAATTCGGACTTACACCACTAGAATTGGCCATCGCTGATGGAACTTACCTTCTTGCAATGCGCTTCATAGACAGTTGTGATGTATTCTATCGCCGTTTGTACACGCATGGGGCTTTAGAGCTCCGATCTTATGATATAATATCGACCTATTGTGGCCCGAAAGCTCCTCGGAGACTGGTATCACCCCTTCTGCTTTTATCTTTTTCTCCATGGCCACGCATTCAAGATTTACACCGAAGTGGATTGATGGATCATCCACTTGTAAGTGCATGGATGAAAAATACATGGGGAAAATATCGGTTCTGTATTTATTTATGGGTAATGGTACAATTACTTATGTCAATTTTGGGTTTGTTAGGAATGTTATTTTCTGTTTATCCCTACACTCTCCCGTCCCCGTTGTTAAACGTCACAAACCAGTCACAAGAATACTGTCAAAGGTACGTCTCGACTCTTCGTAGTATCTTTCCTGGGGATGCTAAATATGCTGCCTTATTAGTGTCTTGCTCTTTTCATTCAGTTCTTCTGCTTATATCGCTTTTCTTCTATTTACATCAAAGATTACCACTTCAGCCATTGTTGACTAAAGTTCCAATAACAGGCAGTTTTAATGGTTGCTTCAGTTTAATATTGTTGCGCTTTCTTCTTGTAGTATCTGGTGTTGGGTACATAATGATATTTGAATTGAGATCACCGAGAATAAATTTCCAGGAAACGAACAGGGTCCTGACTGCTGATGTGTTTCTTTTAGATCTGTTTTGTTATGCGCATTTTGTAGCAACCATTGTGAAAGCTTTTGTTTTGGTTCGATGTCTACCGATGGTAGGAACAGTTTTGATCTTGTTTAGTAAATGCATGACGGACATTTATAGTTTTTCTGGCTTGTATCTAATGAGCATATTTGCCTTTTCTATAGTGATTTTTGGTTTAGAGCCATGTAATGCTGGTGTTCAATTCACTATTGATCGCCGATTCGTCAATATCCCGTATTCAGTTTTGCGCTGGTCTCTTCATGTTGATGACTTTCATACATCTGTATCGTCACGATTATCTCTCCTTCATTTCTTCTTTGTTCTTACTATACCCATACTTTTAACGAACTTTCTTATAGCCACTATGTCAAGTCGGATGGCTAATTTTTTGTTGTATAAAACAACTCTAGTGAAATACATTAGGGTCTATCAAATCTGCTTGTTTGATTTCATTGTCAATGAATTATCCATCGTCTTGCGACGCCGTCAAATTGAACCAAAATGTGCTGAATGTGTATCTGATGGTATCGTCGTTTGGCATGCAATTGAGCCTCAACGTGCCCGTTTGACAGAATTGCAACAAAGATCTATTGACGCACCTGGTAGAAAACGAACCATGAAATCGAACTCACTATCAGTTGAGGATCTTGATGCGCTATATAACTTGTACCAGCAAATGGATTCTAATAGATAAAAATCAAATCAGATGTCAATATTACAACAGTTTGCCTATGCAATTGAAGGAACGATCAACATCTATTTATTCATCGTCTTTGATACATACCATTTCATCTTCAGTGAATGAAACTTGTAAGTACAATTTGCGCTTTTCATCATTTTTGTCATAAGGTCGATACTCACATCACCCTTTTAACAATATTCAAGCATTCATTCGTCTGAAAAATAAACAATGCACAGTAGGAGCTGCCATTACCAATCGTGATGAACAACTAAATATTTAATCGTTTGATCAATCGCGCGATTCTGAAGTTTTACATGACATCTTCTACATGTCTAGTAAATGATTTTTATAAAATTGAGACTGTCTTTCTTTATTCTGAGACTGAAATTTGAAAATATTTTTACATGGAGGGAATGACATACTTTTCAAGAAACAATTAAATATCATATTTTACCGACCACTCGTGTAATTAATTACGTAATTGTATCCTGTTATCCAATTTGTTGATATTATATCCATTGTATATATACATATTATACATTGTTAAGCTTGCAATTAGATTTTGTATCGCAGAGATATTGATTTACTTAAATCAAATTGTCAATTGAAATACATATCAATAAAACACGGCATAAAACACATACCGCATATTATGATTAATGGAAGTTTTCAAATGTCATCTGAAAATAATCTTAGTTGTACATGTTTGCTCAACTCCTGAATTGCGTAAATATGTCATTGATGGAACTTTAGTCAGTCATTCACTCAGCTCTTTACATTATCTAATAATATTATAATACATCAAAATATCAAACGAAGTATTAAGCTTATCCAATCAATGCATATTATGAATTAAAAACAAGACATTAAGAAATGAGAAATGAGTGTGTCTATTACGCTGATGTGCATAGTGATTTCATTAAGAAGTATAGTCGTAGTTACTGTATCAGTAATTATTTATTCATAAAGCATGAAAATTTTCACCAATAAGGTGGCATGAAAAAATCGAATTACTGATTGTCAAAATTATAATCGTCCACAGCACTAGGAGTGAACTTACATTACCTTCAACGTGCCAAGTAGGCACTCATCATGTAAACAATTTGTCGTATGGGGTTGTGACTAAATGAGCTGATATTACTGTCATGTTAGATATGATGATAATATATTTCGGCGTCAGAGACATCTGTTCATGTACATATATATTTGATAATAACATTGGTCTACATAGATAATGTGTATAATGCTCGTAAAATGCATTATACACATATAGTGTTATAATGCATATATAGCATATATATAGTGTTTCTTTAATTAAAGTCACTTTCGCGATTAAACCTTTCATCAGTTGTGTGTCTATATCATGCGATCGTTTTGTAAAATCATCCTTTTGAACACAAAATTGACTGATTACTTAGAATTCAGCAAATGAGAAATTACATTAATTGAATAAATGAGCTAATGAGTCATTAAGAATGCTTAGGTAGATAGTGTCCACAAAATTTCTGTGACTACAAAATGTTTTATTGTCCACAAAAATGTGTTGCATTTGTCATGACACATTTCCCCGTGTTCTTTATGTCGATGACATGGTCTGATTTCTTTTTTTGTCAAATGCAGTGAAAATGACTTTTTCATTGACGTGGTATGATAAGTACTCGTAGATAGATAACTAAACCTGTGTATGTTTGTCTTTCTCCTAGTAGTGCATTTACGTGTATCTGCAGTAAATGTCCCAATATGTCAAACGCTCATGAAACCTTGTTAAAATTATTCCAATGTTGTATCATTCTGTTCTGTATGCAATATTGAGTTGTGTACATTTTTCATGATAAACATTTTCTGAAACAATGAGTCATTGTTTTCACTGATTCATGCATGTATCGTAATTTAAATTTCTTGGTTACAATTCGGATATCATGAAGTGCCAGGAATCATTGCATATTATCACAGAATGTTGAGTAACTCTTTAATGCATTCAGAAACGCTGACCATACCTGAGCATTGTAAAATGTCGCTGCTCCAATCGTCGAAAATTTTTCAATAGACATACATGATTTGCGATTATGTGATGAGACGAAATCGTGACGATATCTAGCGGTTTGATCGAAGCGGTTGGCTAACACTTCAAATTTTTGAAATTTGACCACCAAAGATCTTTCTCCATTCTCTAATGTGTTGAATGGTAATGCATAGAAAGTGAGATATTGCATCATACCTGAGAAAAAAATGAAACAAACTTCAATTCAAGTCAATGATAGTTTGTTTCATTAATTATGTCAATGAGTATATAAAAGGTGACGAAATATGAAATATATGAATATGAAACTAATTTAATCAGGCACACGGTGTTCCGGGAATGATACAGCGGGGAAAAAGATTTAAAACACGAAAAAGATAAGTTACCAGATTGTTTAACAAAGGAAAGCTTGCATTTGTAAAAAGCTCATCATTGGTGGTATCAGGTGTATCAAATTATTCAAAATACTGGAACTTCAAATTGAAGTTTCTGAATTCTCGGTTGCAATAACTTACGCAAACGCAAAACTTTTGAAATAAAAATGTGTCACTTAGCACTCAAAAATTAATGCAGACTTGAGACAATTTCTCAAGAAAAGCAAGTGATTGCAATAACAAATTAGTCCTACTTAACATTTGGATAATAAAAGCAAAACATTCCATGACCGAGATTATTCAATACAAATTATGTTGACACTTTCGCACATCGTGTCACCTTTGGTTCCCCGTAGAATAGCTGTGTGTCAGTAGCATAGCATGTAGAGCGGCAGCCAGAGCGAGTTTCTGCATGGAGTAGTGTGCACCCTATGGCTATTACCGCACAAATCTGCCCGTCTGCCGATTTCTATCCGATTCTTCCTCTCGTCAGACGGTTTCAAAGAATTGCACATGTAAATTTAGTGGGGAGTAGATTGCAATTTTCGGTAAAAATGAAGTTTTCAATTTTTATCTATGATTATTCTGAAGTACTGCGTCTAGAGCCATAAATTTTGGCATGGGATGTCTCCAGGTCATTTCACATCGTTTATGTGCGTTTTCATCATGCGTCTGATCGTTGATGAATGCGAGAATGTGATTAAATGTGGCTAAAATTGATTAAAATTTTGGGTACTTATATTCTTTCCCTCCCACATTTTTCAAGTTTTAAAAAATCATTAAATTTCGCCAAAGTTAGTCACATTGGGCATAGAATAAACTTGATCAGTCACTGAGTGACACTACAACACGACTGAGAAGTCTTACTTGAACCCTGAGATGGAGGATTGGTCCCTTGGATATTCACTTAGAATACAAGGTACAGCTGTGATCATGAACTTTGTGTGATTGTTGTCTACAGACAAATGACGAGCAGTTGTCTAATTCTGAGGTTGTAAATGTTCTACAAGTCAGATAAGAGGAGTTTTACACACTTAACGATATGCGACGCTAGTGAGACTGCCCGTAGGAGCAAGAGAAGATCATTGACAATGCAACATTTCCGGGTGTCAACAACAGAAATGTGGGGGGGGGTTAATAGAAGCACCAAATTTTGTGTTTGCCAGCATTGGGATGTCTGTAAAAACCAAGTGTATCTAGCTTCATAGACAAAGTTACATGAACATGACAGGAAATGACCTGAAGACATTCTATGATGCAAAATATGACACTAAACGTAGCACTTTTCATTTCAAATCTTATTTTTTCCAAGAACATGCGTCTCTGTAAGCCTACTTACAAGGATGCTGAAACTCGGGATTTTTAGATGAAAATAAATTCAACAAATTGTTTGCAACTTTTTTAGATATAATTCCTTCTTATGTTTGGTTAGATAGCCTACTTTGCTGTGCTACTGGTGAATTGTAATCCAGTAATAGCAGTTCATTGTGTAAATTTCACAAGTGGGACTAAAATATTAAAGAGTGTCCGTCTGCGTTGATCTTGCTAACGCTTCATGTACATGTACATGCATTAGACTTTGTATATTAGATGGATTGTCTTGAATTTAGTTTTATTTCTAATAGCTGACATTGAGTTATACCATGCGTTTTTGTGCCGCTGTAAGAAAAACTGGTATGTCTATATTGGTACAATCCTTGATGTTTGACGGCCATATCTTTTGCTGTCTTATTTCCTGCGACAGTTTCTGCCGGGTCCTTGCAATATAATGTTAGACAACGTCAAATTTTATATGGTCAAATCATTGCAGCTTGCTGCATTATGCTGCTGTCAGCAGAAGACATGAGATGCTCAGTAATCAGTAACAGTGATCAGTCTGTAGCATTTCGTGTCGAATGCCCAATGCGTCTTCCCATTCTGTCAATGTCCATGATTCACAGCCGCATAAAGATGTCAACGCGACTGGGGAATTCTAAATCTTCATCATTGTTTTTGGATTGTTACTTTTCCAAAATCTTATCAATCAGTGTGGTCATCGATAAAGGTGTTATAGAAATCTGGCTTTAATTTCATTGTTACTGGCAATTGTCATTGTTATCCAGTATACTGTCTCCTTTCTTTACTGATAATGGCACCGCGGGATGCTTGAATGTCATCACCTTCTGCAATGTTTCCCATTCATCTTGATGTTCGTGGGTAGGTCGTTTACAAGCTGTTGAACATTGAGAGCCTATTTCGATTTCATGAAACGCCGCCTTTGCTTTCAGCCTGGTAGTTAGATATTTTAGTTCTTCACGGCGCTCAGACAGGGACATCCATGATTAATAATATATCTAAGGGTCGCTCAACTCCCATAGCATGCACTGGACTGGAGGCCGGTGCATTTGGCAAGCTTGATTAATGAAGACAGTGTGTATGTGGATAATGCCATGCATCAAGCTGTAAACAACTCACTTCATTATCGTGGAATGCAGTACAATCCAACAGAATTGATTGATACATCCTAATTAATACATCCGGCCTCAGCCGGCAAAGAAATTGTCGGAAATAATCTATACAGTGTACACCTATATCATCGATCTTTAATTTCAAGTAAATTGTGATATTCCATACTCATCAATTTTCCCATCACCTAATCGAAAAACGTCCCCCAATACAGGTCATTTGAACAAATCGACTTTATTCAAGAGTTCAAGTGACTGCTGCAGTTATTGTAATAGTAAGTAGTAAATTACTAATTATCACTGATTTAGTAAAAGCTTATTACATGACTGGCTTTCAGTAAGAGAAATAGATCATCCAAATTTTCCAGGAGTCCACAATTCTCCAAAAACACTGCTGAATCGATTTTGGCAAGCAAATCGTTTTGAAATTAACCTACTAATTGCACAGAAACGATCGTGTATAAATGTACAGATCTCTATACCAATGGTCATAGATTCTACAACCTACTTTCCGTAGGTGTCCAACTTCAATCACTGACTATTACTATTGCAGTTGTCATTGGCTGTTGCTTATTATAGGAGGAGTCTTGTAATATTTGGTCTATTCTTGATTGGATTCAGAATCTTCCTTCAACAGATTCTCTGTTTGAAGAATGTGCGTATTAGAATATTAATGCATTCTAATGTAATAAAGTGAATTGTTTGCGACCTGTTCCACAGTTTTATTCAGATGCGCGCTAACTATTGTCAACCAGCAAGACTGCCAAAGTCATCGTCAAAGCAAGACTGCCTCCAGTCTAGTACATGCTATGGGAGTTCAGCGTCCATTAGATATATGACTTATCACAGATGCCCCTGGTTCAGATCGATATCCTCTGAAAAATGAAGATTGCGCAGAGGTCATCCACCAATAGATAGAGATATGTCAAAGTCGAAGGATCTCTTACATCAGTGCTATTCAACCGGGATGCCGCGGCACCCTGGGGTGCCGTTAGAAATTTTTAGGGTGCCGTGGAGAGGAGGGGTGTCGCAAGGGTGCCGTGAAGAGAAAGAGGTGGTGCCGTGGGAGAGAGGGGTGCCGCAGCTCATGAGATATCGGTGAGGCGTCCCATTCGACCGATCGAGGTAGAAATGTTGACCATCCCAAGTCCATGAGTTATATTTGAATTGACTCCGATTTCACACAAAGCTATAGGCGCTCCTTGCACAGAGACAGCGAACCCTGTCTCTTTCCATCATAAGCACTCGGCAGCATTTCCAATTTTTACGAGATGAGCTCGTGCTTGTTGCGTGCGCGTGATTCCTTGCAGTTTTCTAACACTGTTCATCCGCTCTGCTGCTGCTGATCTCAACCACCTACACATGCATATCTATGCCGACTTCGACACAAATGCTATCGCTTGGGTAAGTCAACTTCCATTGTCTATTTTTGTATGTGAATGAATGAATCAATGTCATGAATAGATGAATCTGAGGCAAGGCAATGAAGCCAATAAGAGTCATCATTGCAATGTTGCATTTGGCAAGCGCACAGCGTGTCCTCGTTCGTTGACCGTTGTCTTTCAGTGATCTATGTTCTATATTTTGCTTCAACATCAGTGTTTGGCCTACAATGGCTCTACATGCGCTTCGAACATTTGCTAATAGTGTCCATTTCAACATGTAGCATGCGATTATGATCTTGATTACTTTAATCATGTAAATTGTAGAGCCTCTCAGAGATTGCGTGTCACTTTATTTGTTCCACAAACTCTGCTTCAAATTGAATATTGTTACAGCGTCATTTGTCTTCATGGTCACCAAAGGTTGATGTCATCCATCCCCACTATACTTGTATTTGCAAAAGTCCGAAGCTTCATTAAATTTGAATGTCGAAGCTTGATTATCAGTGATAATTGACATGCTTTAGATAACTGAATGCATTTTAAACAAGCCAACTGAAAAGTATCAGGCATTTACCAGACTTGTAGAAATAGCTAATGAACCTATACAATATAAATTCATGTGATGCTGATCACTAGAGTTCCCAGATTCTTCAGTGTGAGAGAGGAGCCAAGAAAGAGTCGAAAGTCTTGGGAAAAGAGGAGAGAATTTCATTTTTGGATTATTATCGAGTTTGTAGCACATTCATGTAAATGATCGATTTGCAATAGAAATCCATGGTCAGGCTACTTCATAGGTAACAAAGTTGTCGGCATATAAAATGATAATGGTTGCATGCAGTTGGAGATTTGAACTAGGCTATTTGTCAAAAACACATCGCACTCAATTGATTGAGTCATATTAATCAAACATGTTCATCCTCCAATCAATCATTTTGCTGACTTCATCATTCGCATTTTTTCAAATTTTTAATTATTCTCTAAACACATGCTCCATTTCCAGCCAAGCTAATTGTTGACCATTCTTAATTCTGGCATCCTTCCTGAAATAGTTGATGCATCCTCATTAGGCCTCATTCTATCACTTGATCGCCGTTGTTCCAAACACGTCATTTTCCATTTTCAGGTATGCAATGTCCCTTCTCAAGTATTTCAAAAAGAAGGCCATAGCAACCGAGGCAGTCGAGGAAGATGTCGAACTTAATGAAATGAATCAAGAGAGTGAATGCCGTGAGGATGCTGCTCCTGCCCCCACTGCTAGCAAAAGCAGTGAAGAGGGCGAGGGAGAATCTGAGGAAGAATGCGTCGAACTAGAAAAAAGAGGACGGAAAAGAGTGCAAATGTCTTCGGGCTCCAATCCAAAAAAGAGGAGAAAATGGAATAGTGACTATATCAGGTTTGGCTTTTACTTGCACCAGGATGAATCTCGTAATCCTTTTCCCCCTGGAAAATGTTTTTTTGTGGGGCTACGCTCCTGAATGCAAGTTTGGTACCTTCTAAATTAGAGAGACATTTGCAAACCCACCATCTGGAGCACAAGAACAAGTCAAAACAATTCTTCTCAGAGAAGTTGAAATCTCTATTTGCCCAACAATCGTCATTGCAAAACATCGTGAAGACTGGAGCTCATGACAAGCCACCGGTGATTGCCTCACTAAAAATGACTCATGTTATCCTTCATGAAAAGCGCTCATACATGGACATGGAGAAAATAGTAAAGCCATGCCTATCAATTGCTGCTGAATATCTCCATGGTGGAAGCAGAGCAGTTGAAAGAATGACTTCCATTCCCTTGTCCGACACCACCATTCGCAGTCGATGTCTCCTGATTGCTACAGATGTGAAAGCACAACTTGTGGAGAAGCTGAAAGCATCCCCCGTCTTCGGAATTCAGTTGGACGAGACGACCGACATTGGAGGAGAAGCACAGCTGATCGTGTATACCCGGTTCATTGAAGAGTTGAAAATTGTTGACCGTTTCTTGTTTTGTTTAACAGTGGGAATTGAAACCACGGCACAAGCAATTTTTGACCGATTGGACTCGACTCTTTCATGTGTGAGGAATGAATCGAGTGGATTAAGTGTAAGGCCGTCACAACCGATGGAGCTGCCGCCATGGTTGGTCGTGTAAATGGTGTAGTAAAGAAGATCCAGACTGTCTCACCTGAGTGTCGCTCAATTCACAGCATCATTCATCGTGAGATGATGGCAGCGAAGAAGCTAGGTGATGAGGGAAAATCAGATCTGGAACTTGTACTTGATGATGTTGTGAAAATGGTGAACACAGTTAAGGCTAATACGAAGAAGAGCAGACTGTTCGCTCAACTTGGTGAGGAGATGGACTCAGAAGTGACGAAGCTATTGTACCATTGCGACGTAAGATTTTTTTCAAGAGGGAAAGTCCTTGAACGGGTGCTCCTGTTGAGAGAGGAGTTGGCAGTTTTCTTCACAGAGCTTGGTGATTCCAGCGCCGTCAACCTGAATAACTTGAATTGGCTTGGAAAACTGTCATATTTGAGCTCCATTTTCCACTGTCTGAACACCTTGAATCTCAGCCTACAAGGGAAGGGAGGCGACATCTTCACGGCTTTGTCAAGAATAAAGGCATTCCATAGGAAAATTTCGTCTTGGATGAAACAAGTAGAGAGAAAGGACTTCATCGACTTCCCTGAATTCCATCAATTCATGCTGAGCTCAAAATGGGAGCTCACGGATGCTAGCCTCGAGCAACAAATGTCTGAATCGATACTTCAGCACCTGGATGTCGAGGCAACATAGAAAAGTATTTTCCGTCCCAAGAACATCAGCATCTGGAGGAGAATCTTTCGATCATTAATCCATTTGTTGCCGAAGAAGAGTTCCTCACTGATCTGCGAGAAAATTTGGAGCAGAGGGTGAACTTCAAGGCTTGCGATTATTATGGAAATTTCTGGGTTGGTCTCCTTCGAATACCGGAATATGAAGACGCTGCTGTGAGAGCCCTAAGTCTATTGGTAGCAATGCCGACCTCATACCACTGCGAGAAAGGCTTCTCCACTCTTGTTTCGATCAAAACAAGTAAAAGAAACTGCTTAAGAGACATCGACGAGTTGATGCGCGGAGCATTGGAAACAGACATAACCCCACGATTCGGCTTGATGGCCGATAGCATGCAACAGCAACGCTCACATTGATGTTTTGTTTTTGAAGTGCAACTTTTGATTTGTTGAAATTGGCATAGTTTTTCCCAGTGATCTCCAATATAAAGAAAGTGCAGAGAATTTCATAATTGAGTGAATGAATTTTGTGTCACCGTTTCCCTTCTCAGGTTCTGGGCGGTGCTGACTTTGATAGACTTATTAGTTGGACTTCAGCTGTAGCGGTGTAATAGCTTTCAGTCCACGTGCCCTTCTCCACAAATCTCTCACTTAATCCTGGCGTGGTCAGATCTAGGGAATCACGTCAGGGAGATTTCCATTAGACAAGCTGGAAGCATTGTCTTCTGCAAGGAGGACCCAGAGTAGGATCTCTTGCAGCGACCGAGTTTGACGCACGAACATATATAGAAGAGCTGGACAGGCATTTTGACATAGTATTTGATCACTGTTCGTCTAGCATGGTCAAGGACTTACATCATAATTCTAGCATTACTGCTGTTAAATCAAAAATACATGTCTATGCTTAGCAAATTGACAAAGCGAATTCAAACTTAAATTTGATTACCATGACTGGAATTTCTTACGCTTTCTTGCCCCCAATTTCAAAAAGATGAAAACAAAGTGTTCTTCATTGAATTGCTGTGATATAATAGAGATATACTGATATTGACATAATGCACGAATTGTTCTAATTTCTAGATGCATTTCAACGGCTGAGAAATGAAGTCTAGAGAAGAAGTCAGCAATAAATTGTGATCACAAATCAGTTCTTGGAAAATAATGCGGCCACGTTTTTTAGTGGATGATAGAGGCACAAAACTGCGGTTTGCCACTGGGGTGCCGTGAGTGCATGTATTGATTGGAAGGGGTGCCGTGGCTTGAAAAAGGTTAAATAGCACTGTCTTACATGATATTACCAGAAAGATATTCGGAAATAGTAAGCGACAGTAAAGAGCCTTGGGGCACTTCGACTACAGTTCAGACAAAACCCCCTAACAGTTCGTCTGTGAGAAGTATCCTGTTCGAGCTTTCACTATTTATTCAAAATATTTCCATATTTTTCATTTATTGAAGATAGAAACAATAACAATAATAATAATAATAATAATATGCGTTTATTTCAGGTAAATGAAAATCACAAATACAGGTAGCAATCACAAATCACATTTTAAAAGTCACATAAACTGAATATTCGAGCCCATAGAGCGAAAAGTATTGCAGAAGTTGCAAGTCACAAACTTGAGTTAAAAATACGACATGCATATGTTAAAAATGAACGAGAGCGTCTAGCCGTCAGACAAAGTGGCATTCGGAAATGGCCCGAATGTGGTAAACGGGGAAGAAGAAGGGAGTTCAAGGGATGCTGTGAGATCATGCATTTGTTTAGAAATTTTAGAACAAGACAGTTCCGTCTCTCGTGAAAGTTTGGCATGATTTTACAAGAACATGTGTCATCACAAATGATGCGATGGGCTCTCTTGATCACTCTCTAAATCTTCGTACAAGAAAAACATGAAATTTCACCAAATACTGGAATAGCATACAGGAGGATAGACATAATAATTCCATTGAAGATTTTTATGAGCTCTTGCTTGGTTACAAACGGTTTCACAATCCTCAAAATATGAAGTCGCCTGCTTGCGGTTCGAGTAACACGGTTGAAGTGAGCATCCCAGGACAGATTGTCACTAAGAGTCACACCTAGGATAACACATGCTTTGGACAGACTGATTTGGGCGTATGGCAAGGGCACTTCATAGGAAACATTCGGCTTTTTGATAACCAGTTGACAACACTTTGACAGATTCAAACTCATATTGTGGCTTCTAGTCCATTCAGTCACAATGCTCAAAAATGACGGTGGTGCGTGGTCGCGTTCACAGGATTCAACTAAGGTAATGTCATCAGCGAACTTAATGATACGAGCTGTTACGCAATCAATAGATAGGGATGACATAAATGAACCAAACATAAACGGACCCAACACTGATCCCTGAGGTACTCCTGATGTGACCTCTAGAAGAGGACCAGTAATGCCGTTCACGTGAATGCGTTGAAACCTACTTGAGAAGTACGAATGCAGCCAGTTCAAAAATCTAGTGTCAAATCCTTTATGGAACAAAACGTTTATCATGCGCTTGTGCTGAACCATGTCAAATGCCTTAGATAGATCTAGGCATGTTACCCTGACAGCAATAGTTCCAGAATGCTCCATAAATGCTGTAACAGTGTTATAGAGATCGATCAAAGCAGTTGACGTAGAGCCATGAGGCCGAAAGGCGTGTTGATCATCACCAAAATGAGAGAGAAAATCAGATTTCATTTGTTGGAGGATGCAACGCTCAAAAACTTTTGAGATTATTGGTGTAAGACTAATCGGACGGTAGTCGTTGATTGTAGGATTGCTTTTTTCTCAATGGGACGAACGAAGGAGTTTTTCCACAAATCAGGAAAGATCACAGAGTCGATCGAAGTCTGAAAAAGGTGAGCAAGAGGTGCTGAGATTATTTCTGCCGCCTCGCTAAGTAGCCTGGCATTCAGAAAGTCTGGACCAGCTGATTGCTTTGATGGAAGAGCTCGCAATAAATCATAGACACAACCTTCACTGACCTGAACATTCCAATTCTCACCCGGAAAGACACACAGGGCATCGTCCACGGCAGGATTAAAACCATCGGAGAAGTGACGAGAGAGATCGTTCAAGAAGTCCACATCATGAAGCTTCGCAGCAGACTTAGTCGAAGAACTTCCATTAATTTCTTTCACAATGTCCTACACGTTGTTGTGTCTGTTCAAGACCCCATGCTCCAGCGTTGTTTCAAATTCATTGTTTCGCTCTTGACTTTTTGACTGAAGTGATTGAATCGAGGCCAGTCTTTTGAGCGATAAGCGAGCCATCTGTCTTCTATGAGAGCTTTTAGAATCGGTGTTATCCAGGGCTTGTCTGAAGCATTCAATGTTACTTCTCTTTGAGGTATTGCACTCATTGCTACAAAAAATGTTTCATAAAAGGCAACTACTTTGCTGTTTATATCAGGACTTTCATAAACACGACGGAAATCAACATCTTTCAGACAGCTCAAGAAGCTATTCAGATGCTGCTGCCGATAGTCAAAAATCACTTTTCTCACACTGTTGAAGGGAGGAGTGGCAGAAAGAGCAGGAAGAAACACAGTATTGTGGTCGGATGAACCAAGTGGAGGACCAAATATTGCTGGCTGTCGGAAATGAGTCTGTAGAATTTCGGAAATCCAAATTTGATCCAGATGCGAACTTCCTCGTGTTGGTGAATCAACACAGTTATTGCATGACAAGACATCTTTGAAGATGGACGTGTCAAAGTCGTTGAAATCGCCGCATAAATGCCACAGGTAATGCCTCATATAGACAAGTAGTAAGATTCTTGTATGTCAGCTAAATGCATTAAAGATATTTTTTCTTAATTTGAGTAATACTAATTAGTTGAACATCTATTTGAAGGGGACATTTTTCTGCAATTTTTAGTGTAATTCAATCAACAAGACTGTCTTAAAGCAAGCCTCCTCTTGTAGCTGATCAGAGACATTTAAATGTTAAATTTGTTTCTCTTTTGGTTTCAGTTTTTGCATAAGATTAAGATCGTCTTTAAAATGATCTGTATATGCCTGTATAGCTCTTGACCCATTCATTGATATTTATTGGTGCTTTTTCATTCTAAGCAATGCACGATGACATTTTTCATATGTCGCCCTTATTGGTTCTTATATGTTGCATTAATTATTATATATCATCCATTCCATTTGTTGAAGTTTTTCAAATTCTGCATATACGTGCATATCTATGTTAATTCCATGTTCAAGCTTTGTACATATGCAATCAAGGTATAGCACACCATGTAGGTTATGTCCTTAGATTTCTGTGGAGAAAAAAGTTTCTCGATCCTGAAAACTTCAAGACGCATAAGGCTCAACAACGTTTTGAAGCATAATAAAAACATCATTATCTCAATTTAGTATCAACTTTGATCTCAATAAACTTTGTTTTAGATCTATTTTGTAAATAAGCTTATCAAATTTCATCAGTATAAGCATTGCCAGATAAGTATTGCAGACACAGAATTTACTGGTTGTCTAATTCTGCTATTTCAGTTGAGGATTAATTCAAGAAAGATGCCTGCTTTCATATATATTTCTGATGTTTTTCTGACGACTGACTTTCATTGATGGAGAGATAATATTGCTTGTTAAGTCAGTGTTGAACAGAGTGCAGAATTGAACTACAATCTGCTGCCATCAACTTATTATGTCTTCTCAAACACACTGCGTAAAATATGCTTAATGCCTCATTATGATAGTTGCAATATTAGAATCTATCGTCAACCTGAGTTAGAAAAATCATCAAGCTGAGTCAATCTCGCCAGCAATACAGAAGCAACTGAAGGACAATTTACAAATGATCTCATCGCACTCCTATAGAAGTTGCAATTATCGGTAATTAGAAGGCTTACATACATTAAAAATCGAAGTCATCTGCAGCCACAGTAAAAGGAAGAATGATGCAGGATGATACGTGATGATGCCTTTCTCTCAATTGATTTTCAATCAGTTTTTTCGAGAAATAATTGTTAACAAGCAGAGTGTGACTGAACGCTGTTATGAGATAGTCCACGATATTCATGAACTTCGACTAAAGGGCGCTCATGTTTTGGAAATGAACAGGAGTAGAAGCTCCCTTTCATTGCATTGCTTACTTCTAGAGGTCCATGACGCGTCCTGACACGTCCAAAAATTCCATTCAAAACCTTGAGAATTCCTTGGATCTGTCCATACAAGGACGCGCAGGACCGTGCATTCAAGTATTTTCGGAAATAGCTTCTGAAATGGTACACATCCTGCTTACAAGGTACGAAATTCTAGCTCGCGCCAAGCTGCCTCGTGGGTTGCTCTATCCTCTTTTGTTGAATTTGTTGAAGTTATCGAGCTATTTCCTGGTAGTTGTCATAATGTTGCTCGATGTAAACTTGTCTTTTCCTCTGATCGTGCTGATATTGGCGTGTTTGTCCATCTTCACATCTAAAAACGCTTCGACTTTTCTAAATCTGACTGGGATAAGGCCAATATCCATTTAAGTTATCAGAGAAGGCTGTTAAGTGCGTTTTTCTTGATAGTGTCTTCTCACATTCCCTATTAAATAGCTCGCAACATGGTTTTCTCCCTGGTCGAGCAAGTAACACCGCTCTTTTGATTTATCTTGAGTGTACTTCCTCATCTGTAGATAATGGATGCAAATTATATTTATTTCTGTAAAGCTTTTGATAAGATTCGGCATAGACACCTCCTTGTCAAATTAAAATCCTTTGACATTTATGGTCCTTTGCTGAGACGGCTGGCATCATTTTTGTGTTATAGTAAGCAATATTTTTGAGTCAATGGCTCGCGTTCAGGCTTAGTAAGTGTATCTAGTGGTGTGCCCCAAGGCAGTGCACTGGGTCCTATGCTGCTTTTGCTCTATGAAAGCGTTGTCGACAACTCATGCAACGGATCCTCGCTTATTTTGAAATTTGCGAATGATGTTTGGATTTACCTACTGGTGTCGTCAGATACTTCTACCGGTCATTTGCCTTGAATTTGTCTTGAATTGGTTGTTATCCATCAACCCAGATAAGTGTAGATTCATTTTGGTGACAATGACCCTCAACAATCTTCCAACATGAACAACGTCGCTATCCAAAATGTGAGAAAAATTTTGGACCTTGGCATTCTCATCTCCAACAATCTAAGCCCAACTAAATGGTGTTTCCGCGTTGCTGACAAAGCCATTAAAATGGTTGGTACCATCAAAATGGCATTAAAATTTCTTAACAATCATCCTATGTTAAATTTGTACAATGACTATGTTCGACCATTCGTAGAGCACTCATGAATTGTATGATCACCTTACTTCGTGAAGGATTCCGACGCGGTTGAAGAAATCCGACGATTTGCCAAGTATTTACGTGGCATGAAAGATTTTGAGTTATGAAGATCGTTTGAGAACTTGAAATATTCCATCTCTTCGAGAGTGAAGACAACGTACGGACATCATTTTCATGTTCAAGATCATAAAAGGTTTCGTAGATCTAAACGTGTCAAACTTCTTTGCGTATTCTAATTATTTTCAAGCATGTGGACATACATGTCGCCTGTTACGTCGCCCCGCCCGTTTATTTGATCGGCGCAACTTTTTTAACCATCGTGTCGTTCCCAGATAGAATGACTTGCTTGCTTTTCGTGAGGATGCTCGCACGATCAATTGTTTCATACACAGAATTAGATTGTTTAAGCGTGTCACTTTGTTAGAAGTGCAAACTTATTCAAAACGATGTCACATGCAGGAACTTGCTAAGTGGGCAAAAGAAACTTTAATACATTGCAGAGATATGAAAAATAGTCGAGCGTCGTTTTCAGACTGCTGTGAATTCCTTCAAATGCTCCGATCGCGACGATTCCTTCAGATTCGAAGAATTCAGATCATTGCGCAAAAGTTTTCCCGATAATGTTGATCACTCCGATCATTATTTAAAAAGCTAGCCGGAGCACGGAAAAACGTTCACAATTTTTCTGTAAAATTTGACATCGTCTGTGTCTCTTTGCTGTGTGAGCCGGTTGATAAGCTACTAAAATTCGCACAGTTTGGCGTGTTGAATGTTGAACTGGCTGCTCTTCGTTCGATTACTATAGCATCATGTCAGCAGATTGTGCCATTTCATTAGCGTCACATGTTCCAATGCTTCCTTTCTAGTCAAACAGAAGAAGAGACGAGCTGCCTAATTCTGTGGTTTCATACGAAGACTTGACTTTTTACGAAAGAATCTCTTTGACTCTTATCTTTGTATACTTGGCTCAGTTCGAAGCTTACTTTAAGTATTTGAATCAACAAATCAACAGTAAAACTAGACGTTACCAGATGGTCACGCAGAGAAATGACATAGCTATCCGACAATTCTGACCTTTTGTGCGAACAATGTGACCAATTGAAATTTCATACTTAATCCGAATTGATGAATGTGTTTTCGGAGAAAAATTATGCAGAAGTTATTGCAGAACAAGTATTGAAAACGAAGATAGGAAATTTGCTATTATTCTCAACTCGGTGGTGATCTTCAACCAAAACGCAATGTTCAACCAAACGCAGATCCGTGATGCATTTGATAACCTTATTGTGCGAGTGCTGCTGTTAATTTTAAATGTCACTTCCCTAATCTTAGATTTCACTGCAGCAGCAACTAAGACACTAGGTTAGGCCTACAGATGTATCATCACTACTCTGAACAATTGGCATTTAAATAATCAAATTAGCTCAAGTTAGAAATTTCAAATTCAGATGAATGCTAACTGGGATTCTCGTCAATCGATGAGGACACTTGCTAGGTCGTTCAAGCCAGTGAGGAATATGTTCGGATATTCTTTTCTTCAGAGATTGCATGAATGCTTAAAATTTGAAGTCTGTGAGATCTACTCAAACGGACACTTTGTACTTATCAAGACACAAAATACAGTGGAATACAAAATGTTAGTGGACCACCTTTAGGACACATGAAAGTGGTCCATATAAAGAGGTCAAATTATTGCCCTACTTTTTAGGAGGACGTCAAGTGGTTTTGTTGTAGAGGTGGTCTGGAGGAGAGTTTTCACTACATGCCTAATGCATGTTGATAATAATCACCAATCTTTGAGTGCGTATACTGTAAAAGGATAATTCATGTTACTAAATTAGCGGCTATTTAATTCTACTTTTATTTTTTTGCGACAATAGCTGTGGACCTGCTTTAAGATGGATGCTTAAAAATGGCTTCACTGTGTGCCATCTGCTAAAGATTTAGACAAGTACTAGTCCATGCAATTACCATCTAGTCACTGAGGATGAAATTTGCAATGAACCCTGGAAATTCTCCGAACTGTTGTGATATTCTAAGTTGTAGCATCTTACACTGAAAATGCATGCAGACTTAGTGAAGACTACGAAGCACGGATTTGGATTGGCATATGCGAAATTAAATTGAAATTTCAAGTTACTTTTGAAATGAACGAGGAGTAAACGGCAAGAGAGCGGAAGGACTCATTGCTGAACTTGAACTGGGCGGCGTTGATATTTTTTTCGTGAACTTGTCATTCTCTGCTCATATAAAACATACGAAAACACACCTTAACCAGGAGAAGTCGACACCTCATTGGATATTTTGATGCTCAATTAATTAATTGAAACATATATGAAAAAAGTACATAAGTAGGAGCGGATGACTCAGACCGCGACATTTGATCAACGACTCTCTTTTGTAAATGGTCGCGAACAGGTCACTAACTTCACTTCACCACCATGTCGAATTTTCGGCCAACAACTTCTCCTAAATAGAAAGAATTCTTTCAAAATATTGGATGACTCATGCTGGCACATTCCAAATGTATCGATGTGAGAGGCTTATTTGAGTGGCAAAGTGGCGGTACTGAGTGGAGGGGCTACTTCCACAGCGTTTTCATGTTCTTGACACAGTGCTCATGACTGAACGTAGATGACATTGAAACCTTCATTTTTCCGTGAACTTTAATCTGCTTCCCATGGGATTTACATGTGCAATTCTTTGAAACCGTCAAACAAGACGAGGAACTCTGCAGATGCTATAATATACATGTACACTTTCTTCCCAATGTTTTGCTAATGATTACCAAGATCGCTGTTTGTGTTTTGTCGCGTCTCGCAATCCTGTCATGTTTATGAATTTTTTATCAACCTTTTTATTACTCCATACTTGCTGGAGTATGTTTTTTGTAGCATTCATCCGCCCTCCGTTGCTATCATCGATTTTATCTAATTTCATTTTTTATATACACGTAGGCCTATTTGTGTTTGAGAAAAACATGTTGCATTTGTCTCAATTGATATCAGAGTTGGAAAAGTCGGAATTGGAATTAATTCCGACCCAGAATTAATTCCATTTTTCGTCGGAATTGCAATTGGAATTGACGATATTTAAATCTACTGGAATTGGAATTGACCTTGATAAACCTCAATTCCACTTTTTCGATAGACTTGTGATAAATCTATTTGTACAAAAATTGAAATCACAGTATTCGGCAGTTGTGTTAACTGCACGCAGAGATAAGAGAGAGAGATAGATCGACAGAGCTAGTTTTATTCTATTGTTGAATAAAGGATGCTAATTGTGACTTTGATGGGCCTACAGCCCCCGGACAATGTTAATTCAGCAATTAAGCAAACAATGAAAAGATAATCATCTTTGTTCAATCTGTTATTTAGTTATTTATCATGTAAGATAATTAATCAAAATAAAACAATTGTTGAATTTAGTAATTGATTAGATAAGCACAAAAATTGGAGATTAACTTAATTGTTGTACACACGAAAAACAATCGGTTTGGAAAGAGGAAAATTAACCCTGCATTAAAGGGCAGCCTGTCAGTTCAAATCACAATATAGACAGTGTCAACAAATTATTCTAATAATTAATGATTCAATTAAAATGGCAATGACATGAAATATTATTCAACTTCCAATCACAACAATTGACAATATTAATTTTCAAGACTATAGTTATACAAATACGATACTCAACGATAAAAGAAAAACTTTAAACTTGCAGTTCACTTCTTGATGTTGAATTCACTTCAATTCGATCGAACTCACTTATACCAAAATAATATCATAAATATCATGAATATCAGTGTCACTTACACCGTCAATCTTCAATCGCGCTCGCTGATGTGTTGCCGTATACGATACTGTGTTGTTGTTCGCTGGTAGGCAGTTGTAGTTGTTACTTCTGTAGTCAAGTTACACCGCGAGAGCCCGAAGTTTTTCTAACAGCTACTGAAGATGTCTTATGTGTTGTTGTTTCAATTTCTCATCGTCTCTGATTTATGCAAATTTTTGACACTTGACGATAAATCCACTTTCTTTTGAAAATTGAAAGAGTTTCCTTTAATCTCTGCTCGTTAGCTTTCGACCCGACCACATTTCGTTCTTATCACGGAATTTTTAATCTCCTTTTTTAACATGGACCATTAATCAGTTTTCATGATATCATTTTTATCGTCGTTTTTTCTGTCAATAACAATCACGTTATTCGCACATTGAATTTCTTTCTTCTGTCAGTTTATTAATAGATTTATTCGCATCTCTCTCTCTCTCTCTCTCATAGAAGTAGATAATAGTACACTAGAATGGAAGTTTGATATCTTGCCTATGTACAATGATGGCACATCGAAAAATCTATGGTTTGTAGATCAGATTCGATCTAAAACATTGTATCATAGTCAAACTATTTGCCAAGTTGGTTGTGGAAGTTGTTGGCAGTAAATTAATGCAGGATTTTTATGAAGATAATATAAGTGAGATGGTGGCATTTTTTCATGTGGTATAGCCTACTATTCCCTGGGTCGATTGTGTCGATTTGCAGCAGTCATTAACAACTATTTTTCAAAATTCGAATTAAAAATTGGTCCACAAAGTCATAATTGAAAGTTGGCGGTGCATTGGTTGTCAGAATATCTCAAGAATTCAATAGAAAAAATTCTAATTATAGGATGATTTCTCCTTCATACGGTTAAGAAACCTAGCGCTTTTGTCGAATAAACACATTGAAAGCTTCTTCACCGACAATAATTTCTCAGATAAGTGAATAGTCGCTGGAACTTTTCAATTAATCATTAAATGACACATTTGATATAGTGTGATGATATTTTGGAAGCTGATATTCGAAAGCATGTAAAGATTTTGAAAATTGTTCAAATATAGTGAACAGGGGAGCCCTTTCAAGTAAAATGAATACTCTGAGATTTCTCGACCTCTGATTTCAAGCTGGAGCAATGTATGTCCTGTAAATCGACATTGCAAGTTGCATATGTGACTGATAATACTCTTGATAGATTATAGGAGCGATATTTCGAAATGATGAACGTACAGAACGTTTTAAAGGATTTCTTTCTTTGTCATCCTGTCGCCGCATTATTTTGTAAATTCACTATTGATTTTGTGTATGATCTTTGGACAAGGGGCAGCAATCCAGATCGCAATTTGGCGTGATAAATATAAATACAAATAAGAAAACATGGAAACCAGCTCGCACAATTTGCGTTTTGCCCCAACTTAGTTCCCCCGGCGTGTGCCATAATTTTCATGCAATTTCCATTCTAGGACTTTCTATGGTACTGTTAATTTCTATGCTCTCTCTCTCTCTCAGCGTTTGATTCTTTGCTGACCGTCAATTTTCTTTTCTCTTTTTCACAAGATGTTGAATATCTCGTTTACGAAACGAAAATGGCGTAGGCTGACCGGCTACATATATACATGTACATGTACACAAGAAATATGAACTATGAACATGAGAACGCACATAGGAACGACGCAGGGAACGGCACACAGGAATAACGAGGATAGGATACGGGCACATGGGTTAGATTGAAGCGAGGAAACTTTAGATACATAAACATATACGCGTCATGCAATTATCGGAATTGAATCTCATTATGGAATTGGAATTGAATTGAACTGTTTCGACTGGAATTGGAATTGAAATTTCTGCTCTGGAATTGGAATTGGAATTAAAAAATTTCAGTGGAATTTTTCCAGCTCTGATTGATATACTCGTAGATTTAACATCAACAAAGTTTCCTATCTGATAATTAAATTGAGGGTTGTCGATGCGTCGATGCTTCTTGATGAAATGGCGACTATTTAGGTCTGCTCCCATTTTTCAATTGATGATTCAACTCAATATTCAATAATTCGATTTGCAATGTATTCAAAGGCAGCATTTATTGATCATTACTGGTGCATTAACTTAGACGAAATGTCAGTAATGTGCTATAAGTAGTACTCAATAAATACCCGAAGAAATTAGTTTAGCAGATATTTGCACTTCTCAATTGTTAAAATACTTCTCTCGCTTCTGTTCTATTATTAGATGGCAAATGCCGGATGACGTTGCCATCTGAATGTCATTGAGATTCCTCAGGTGTAAAAGTGCAAAATTAAGTCACTCTCTGTCAATCTTATGTCCAGGCATGTCCAAGCATCTATTCCCTGTCTCATCCATCCATCAGCCATTGTAGAGAAAGAATCGAGCTTCGCGATTTTGAGAAGCACCACATCTCTAGAGCTATCTCAATGTCTCCCCCATGATTGAAAACACTTAGGCACCGGCAATAGACGATGATGAAAAAATGCACAAATTAAGGGAATTTTTAATTTTTCCGGTGAATTGCCTTCAAGAATTATATTTCGTGATAAAAAATTATCCTCCACGAATTTTATGGATAACATGAACTGACATGTAGTTTTATGGATAACATGAAGTTGAAATAATAGAGATTCCTCTAAACACTTTTCAAGTTGGTTGACATGTCGTCTTTCTTCGAAAGGTCGCAATTCAATTTTTGGGAAATTTTAGATATTACCTCCTTTACAAACGTAAGAGTGTCCTCCGATACACAGCAGATATTCTCAAAGGGCATCTTCGTGATGAATAAGTCATACCTCTTTCTAATTTCAGATGCAATATAATAGGCCTATCTCACATTTTTACTATATGAAAATATTTTTTTGTTGTTGTCTGATGATCGACTACTCAGTCATGAAACACTGATCAAAAGCAATAAATGAGCGCATTCTGAACATCTCATTTCATGTCATCATAAAGTTACGATATCGATGAAGAAGCTGCGCTGAAATGTCGACTAGATTTTAGATGAAAAACAGTTCGACTTACCAGAAACTGAAAACCGGGCGACGACTTTTTCTAATATCAAAAGGAAGTTATTTGTGCTTGCATTTGTTATTCTTCTCGCAGAAAAGAATTCTTTATATATTTGATGATATGAAAAAATCCTTTCGTTATCAGAAAGCAAAATGATATTAAAAAAAAACATAAGTTTACATTTTTCAAATACATTGTAAAAAGTTTACTACCAAGCACATGGATCAAACATACGCGAAGGATGGATATCATGCTGCTTTTAATCAGCTAATCACAAAGGGAGTTGTTCGTGTCGTTGCATACCAAGCACGTACGAAAATATGTGAGTGGAAGTCAATGTTAGTATGAAGAACCTCCCAAGTCTCTGTAAATATACGAGAATCTCGTATCAATTGTTACTTTCAAACTGTATGTGAATTTGGAATCAATTCGTATGTAATTTTCGTATCCAGCGATATACTCGTACACTATGAATCTAACACGACTGATGCTTATACTAATTACATGATTTTTATCAGTCTTAACTTCATTGTTATCAATCTCTACAGTGTAAATATCTGGAAGCGAAAATTACACACATTAATACCATTTTCATTTTATGATGTCATGATCTATTCATAATGTTTTTAAATGCGTCAGCATTGATGCATTTCTTTCATGATGTCTTTCCTTTTACCGATGGCCCTCATTCTTTCTCTTTAGGAGTATCTTGAACACGAGTTGCTTCAAGCAATCGCCATTGACGATGTAGCTGCAGTTGAGATTTACGTCGAGCGTCAGCATTCAACTGATGTTGCGGCGTTTGCTGAAACCCCTTGCCTTCATCTTTCATCCGCCACTGATACCGCAGAAGGCCAACGAGGAGATCTAAAGTGTCTACAGTTGCCTATTGAACTGACTTTTGCATTTGCATCGGTAGACTGTGCCAAATGGATTTTGACGCGGCTTCCCAACTTCTTGGATTCTCCAAAAGCTGGACCTCTGCTTCATATCCTTGTTCATTCTTGGTGCCAGAAGTTGCGGTCTGAAGCTCGCCTTGTGCGCTTCTATACACGAATGATTCCTCATATTACACCCAACCAACTTGTTCGCCTTCATCAAATGGAAGATACGTCAGGATGTCGAGCATTGGAGTTCGCAATGGTAGAAGGAGCCTATATTCTGGCACGCAATTTCATGGATTCTCCTGGTGTTATACAGAATGAAATATGTATCAATGGTGGTCTATCTCTGCGCCGCTACAGTGTTGGTGAATATAGTGGAGTAGATGCAGCTCGCCACTTTCGGTCACCATTGTATATTCTTGCCAACACTCCGTGGAGTCGAATGAAAGCTTTGCATGACAGTGGATTTCTTCAGCATCCAATGATCGCTGCATGGATGGAGAAAACTTGGAATCAGCATCGATTTCTTTACTACGCTAACAACCTGTTCAACATTACGTGTAGTTTGCTAGGTCTGATTGGCATTCTATTTTCACTATATCCGAATCTGCAATATTTAAGTACTACCAATTCAACTTCTGAATTGGTTGAACAATGCGAAGCATATCGGAAAAATGTGATAGCGACTTTTCCTGGTAATTCTAAGTATCTGCTATTATTATGCTCTCTCCTAAATAATCTATTGTACATCATTCTTAACGGAAGTTTTAACTTCCGGTTTCGGTCACTTTTGCGTCATTTGGATGCAAAAATGGATAATTTTAATTCTTTCACGGGCCGATTGAATAATCTTCTAATTTCGATCACTTTCTTTATCAGTGGATCGATAATACTGATATTTGATATTGCTTTGACAGTTAAGATTGATGTAATGGATGTAAATAAGCCTGGCAGACTGACTTGGCCGATAACTGTGATGGACACAGTTTGTACAATATATTTTCTAACAATGCTTATTCAGTTACTGTCATTTATGCGCTGTATTCCAGGAATTGGCGAAACTCTTATCCTTCTAATGAAAAGTATGGCCGATGTGTACAGCTTTTCTGGACTTTTCTTCATAGGTATTGGGGCATTTTCGCTTTTGATTGTTGGGTTAGAACCAAAGCTCACTAAAGTAACTACAGGGTTCATTGGCAATATGGCATGGGCATTTTATAGCGTCTTTAGATGGTCTCTTTACTATGATGATTTCTCAACCTCAGTTTCCGGCCGACTGGCAGTTTTACATCTTATATTCATCCTTACGCTGCCAATACTTTTGACCAACTTTTTGATAGCCACGATGTCAGGTCGGATAGCCATATTTCTTCATCACAAACATGATCTTCGTCGGTTGGCATGCATCTCAAGTGCTGTAAATTCCAGAACAATTCAAACTGGAATAAAAAGATTGACTCGATTGCCGTGTAAAAATATTAAAGAGATGAACAAAGCTTTTTATATCGACGTGTGGACTGCCATTGACATGGCCACTCGGCGCAGTGCATCACATCATGGTAGACCATCCTTGACGATGGAGGATCTGGAGGCATTCACCAGACTTTATGGAAATGTGGACTCCATGTAAATCCTACATGCATGCATTTGGATGTAGAGTTAAGGTTGCATATAAAGTGGTTTGCTTTAAGTTTGCGCACTGTAATCCCCATCAATTGCTATTTTCTGCTGGTCGTAATAAAGATATTTAGATTTACGTATGATCGCTTTACTTTCACTCATGTCAAGTGGATGTGGAAAGAGACATGCAAGAAAGATTTGATGAATTTAAATTCAGAACAACATTTATTCTCAATGGACAATGTGACATTGTTCAATGGGCAATTTTCAATTGCTGAATAGAGATGTATCATTTTTCCGTAAGATCTCCACCAAAAAAAATCATATTTCCTAAAGTTTCATTTATCTAGTGACTTCTTTGCTGAATGACAAACTATTGAAATGTTCATCCTACACCTAGCTTATTCTACTTCTGACTTTTAGCCCCGAGCTCAAAATGCTCCTAATAATACCAAGGGTGGTCAAAACGGCCGACTTGGTTAGTTTTTTAGATTGTGCTAATTTAAACAACCTAATGATACATTCATGAAAAGAGACAATTGTTTAGTAAAATGGCAGATTCACTGAGTAAGATTGATTATTTATAGGATATACTCGTATGAAGTCAATTTACATGCACTGTTTGCGCAGGATTGCAGAATTAAACACAATACACATGCATATGTAGGTCTACGTCTTAGATATTCGTGGCACTCGACGACAACTGCAACTGCAGGCCTATGTTGCAGAAGCACCTGCAGAGCCTGATTCTGCATTCGATGGTAAATAAATCGCTTTTTACTCAAGTGCCATGTCATTCGACTTGTTTTGAATTTTTCTCAACCCAAATTTACCGGTAGCTAAATTGCTGTGAAATTAACTGTGAGCATCCACTTCATTCGTATGTTCCATCTCGTCTGCGACGGACAGGTCATCTATCTCTCGTTCACTGTAATACTGACAGACGTCTACACTCCTTCTTTCTGTGGTTCTGTGCCATGGCAAGCGGTTTTGTGTTTGATTAAAACTCTCGCTACTTTTTCTATTCCTGCATATTTTTAACTTATTTCTGACTATCTTTTGTGACGATCATATGATGTATCTCAGATGTGTCTGCATGATCTTCATTTTGATGAAATATATATGCCTACTACCACTACCTAGTTGTAGCATCAGCAATTCTATAGGAAGGCGTAACAGTTGATGTTGCCCGCGAAGACCAACAGAAGTTCTGCACAAAATATCTGCATAAATCCTTTGTCAAGGCAATAGCATTCAATCTCTTTTAATATATTCCACAACCACCAAAGATGCATACGTACATGCGCAGGTTCTCCAAGAGTTCTCCTTCCATAACCATTCCTTTCCGAATGATTGCAAGCAACAACTTTGTTTATGATGTGTATATCACTGAGATGGTCATGCTGTATTGGTTATAATTTGCTTATGAATAGCTGTCTTTGATCACCGTTCTAACAAAAAACACTTGTCGGTGAACTGACTGCATGAAGGGGTTAATTTATTAACAATTCCCCTTTTCCATTTACACATGAAGCTGTAATGAAAATTATTTGCAAAATTACAAAAAAACAGTGCACCAACCGACAAAGTCAGGAAACGTCAAGCCTTTAGCTAGCCTATTTGAGCTGTGGCAGCTTCGAAATCACTGTTCGGCCATTTTGGCTCGACGCGTCCAAATGTGTGTTCACACAGAGCTGCGTGGTGGGGGGCTATAGAGGGGAATGTTGCACTCTGATGAAATAAGAAACTAAACAGTATGTAATTATGATAGTAATTGCCATAATCAGTGCTTTATCCACTCCTAGTGGTTCAGCGGGGTGGAGATTTTCCTTAAGGGAGGTTTTGAAAGTTTATGTATCTCATTAGAAATTGTAATTCCTTATGCATAATATAAATGGGCCTCTACATATGACATGTAACTGATCTGATCTGTTCATGAATACTTCAAAAACATGCTTATATAAGTATGTCTATTTTAGGCCTATAATTTCGAGACGATAGAAATGTTTTGTAACTTTTAACTAATCACTTGTTACAGATTAATGATTAATTTATTATCTGAAGCTATTCGTTTGATTGCCACTATAATTCACATCAATTAAACATCATTATCATTATATTACATCATTAATTACACTCACATGTAGGCCTATGCATGCACACTTTCCCTGAATTCCTTAGTACTTTTACATAATTTAGAAAAATAGCCATTGTTCTATAAAAGCTCATTTTTGCAAAAAGCACAGGAAGAAGGGTGAGATAAATTGTGTACTGGCTGGAATTGGCAATCGTCTGGCCTTGCTAGAGTGCCAGAGTTTCACAATTGACGTGAAATTGTCAACCTTGGATCCCTCAATGCTGACCAACATTGCATCGCGGATATGATGCAGCAACAGTCTTTGTCTCAAGCGAGTTGCAACTCGCGGCTCACGAGTGAAGTCGCTGTCTGCAGCCAGACCTGTTAAAAATTTACAGCTACATCCTGCTTCTAGTGTATGATTTTAGTTGTGTCATCCATCATAGGGATGAATTCTGACTTTTAGGGGGGGAAGTTCCCTCCAAAACAGGGCTGGATAAAACACTGGCCATAATTGACCTATTCGTAGATCGGTGCTTATAGGTTATCTCCCCCGAAGTTTTCAAATTTGAGTTAATCTGCAAAAATGAATCAATCGTCACCAAACCTCAGGTACTCAAGCATATTCTTTACCCACATACGAAAATGTATGCAGATCGGACAAGCACTTTTTGCATTAGAGACGATAATGTGAAGTGTATCAATGTCAACAGCTTGATTTGACTTCGTCTATTCGACGCATTATTGTTACTCGTGTGTGCATTGTTCTCTCTCCCTCTCCGTCTCATCCGCTGCCATATGAAATCTTCCTACGACCACTACCTTGACACACCTTTCTTAAGTTAAAATTGTTAGTGTAAGGAATGTGGCCTGGTCATCATCACTTCACAAGTTGTCGGGAAATGACTTTGTTGACCTAGTGCTTTCTGTTCACGATGAGGTCAGAAGAAGTCAGATTAAGCTGCAGACATCGCTGCGCACTTCATAGTCCGGGAGCTAGCGTGAAGTTGTGCAGGGAACGAGGTAGTACATAAAACTTTCACATAGCATAGTACACCTCTAACCTACTGCAAAACTTCGCGTCTGCCGGATCAGATCATTTTCTTTTCAGAAATAGAGAGGATAACACAATCCTATGTATTTCCAGTGGTAAAATTGTGACATTTAAGTATAAAGTATATCAACAATTTTCCTGAAATTTCTATGTTAAAATTTGCAGTTACACCAACGAAAAGTGTCTGTTTGTACACTTTACTTCATCCTCTGTCACTGAATGATAACTCATTTGAAAGATCATGATCTGTAGATGATTTCTATAATAACCAGTTCAACAAAATACCAATTTGTGTAACTTTTATGAGCGAAAATTCGAAAAAATGGAGTCAACACCTTAAATGTCACAATTTTACCACTGGAAATACATAGGATTGTGTTATCATCTCTATTTCTGAAAAGCAAATGATCTGATCCGGCAGACGCGAAGTTTTGCAGTAGGTTAGAGGTGTACTATGCTATGTGAAAGTTTTATGTACTACCTCGTTCCCTGCACAACTTCACGCTAGCTCCCGGACTATCAAGTTATCTCCCTTAATTCAAAAAGTATATTTGTCCAATTTGCACAAATTTTGATGTTTGGGTAGAAAATATCCACAATTACGTGTACATAAGGTTTGGTGACGACTGAAACATTTTTGCAGATTTTAGACAAATTTGAATACGTGGGGGTAGATAACCTATAAGTAGGCCTACCCGCAGATCAAGCAAGCTACCATGACATGACAGTGTCCGAGGTAGTTAAATGGCATGATGCTTGGTTATCAGAATTTGACATGATCTAGCATTTTAAACCTTGCGACGTGAAAATGATATGACAACGACACATTTTCACGGAAAAGACGTGTGTTTTTCATTTGTTATGATTCAACGTGTGTGAACAATCCATGAATAGGGATCACAATCCCGGGATTTATGCAATTTTAGAAGCAGTCAGGATCACGGGATTGGACTCCGGGTTCCCACGATTGATGAGGTGAAGCATTTTGTGATAATTATAATGTGCACCGTCTTGCCGTCTAGTTCGTAATACTAGAGTACGGGTAATACTAAAAACTTGAATACTATCCTAATAGTCAATCAAATTCACTTACATTTTATATCAAAATTGTGACAGTTCGCATTCGATTTTACCATCAACAGATGCAGTACAAATAGGAAAACCCAGAAATGTGCATTATTTGACCATATAAGTTGAATAAGATAGTTATAAGAGTCCAGTAAGCTATGTATCAATAATTCAGATTCATTTCATCTAAACCTGCATCAAGCATGCTTCAACATATAAGCATAATCATGGTCTCATGAGGGCTAATCATAATCTATAAAGTGATCGACTGTCTTGTTGGCTGTTGAAGTCCAAGCTTCGCCAGTGCATTCGATATACCAGACTTGCTTAATGATGTTAGTGCAATACAAAGATAGCAAATATATCGACGCCAGTGGTTAGCACCTACACACATATGCACTGCATTCGGACACTGCGCATGACATGTGATTTATAATGTATACACTGAACACCTAGAAATTTCGGGATCCTACCTGCTACATAGGTATTTACTCTTGCTTCACTCTATTGACATGCCACAAAATGTGATTTTCTTCTATTATTTCTTCATCATAGTGTAATCTATATTAGGTAGAGTGGTAACTCCGCATTTATTAAATCCCCAATGTGTATACACTTTCGATTTTATTAAATGAACTCAAAGGAGATACAGTCGGAATTGTTTCCAAATGTGAGATATGCGCATTTATGTAGTTTTGAAAAAATTACATAAAGCAGAAGGAAATTATATTATTTTACAGATAGTCCGTGTCTGACAGCGTTGTGGAGGTAATGTTTGTTAAATTGGCAACTCGACGACCTGCACTATTGCTTTCATGCTCACCCTCAAGAAAATCTTCTCAAGCGTGATCACGCAACAGCTGCCACTGGCATGGCAAAATCACACTTATTTAAATTAACTTTGAAAGATGTAAATGGGTCCACATCACTATTCAGACTCAAGAAATGAAACATGAATTTAGTGAATCATAAAATCAAGCCAGTGAAAATTGAATTAAAAACTTGACATTCAGCCAAGAAAGCACGAATAATATCGGGACCTTTTCATGAAGACTTCCATTATAATACGGAGCATGAACTTCCCTTGATAATCAACTTAATTTCCGCTTAGTTCGGAAGATTATTAACAAATATTCATTTCCTTTGATATCCAACTTGCTTTATACTACTTACAACGGGGAGTCATCTCGGCAGTATTTAAATAGGTAAAATTTTGACTTTTTTGAAACTGTTCAAATAATTTTTTGGACCACGGGAACGTAATCTCCTCAAAAAACTGAATCTTTTGATATAAAAATTTTCAATGTATACAGATACTTGTTTGAGTCGACACTCTACCTATATATCCCTCTCTATGGTGTAATCTTCTAAACATACTTCCTCATTTTAAACACATTCTATTCTCTTTGCATAAAAACAGGTGGATAAAATCACTTACTACAAATCGCCTTGTGACAAGAATCTGCAACTGTTGCATGCAGGTGGTTGCATGTTTCAGTCTGCGGTTTCAGTAATTTACCTCTTCTAATGATCTAGCCATAGACATCGAACATCAACAATCGGACACCAGTACTTTTTTGTGTTCTGTCTTGCTGGTATAATTGGAACGTTTCCTTTCGGCGAGACTTTTCTTCGAATATTACATGATTGACGTTGGCTACTGCAATCAGGAATACAGCAACATAAACATATCGGAGCATAAAGATTGCAGATTGCCAGTATTGACGTTGCTATTTCTTGCTTAAACTTTGCTTGGTCTTGCTTCATTCATTTTGGTTCTTCTTGGAAATTTGATGATTTCTCATGCGAATTAAACTCATTTTCTAGATAAAAGCGACTGCGAAACATCCAAAGGTATAAAAAATCATTTGACCGCTTCATTATTTGCTGTGCATGATTTGTATTTTATATTTATGAGGCAATTTTTACCGGTCCCTCCGGTGTAATAACCACTGCCACCTCTTTGACCACTTTTATGAGCTTTCATGTTTGTCTGAAATTCCTTGGCGTAGTTCGGTCAACTTCACAAGCGTGCTTTGTCTCTGGAAATGAAAGAATTCAACCACTAAGACGATTTACTGTCACTTTCCTACATGTCAGAGTGCTTGCAAATACATGTCAAGCAAAACTGAGCTTTCTGTAAAGCAGAACCCCTCACACTAGACAGGAGGTTTGCTGTTGTTGCCTGATGCAGTAGCTTTGTAGGATGCAAGTAAACAAATTTTTAAATGGACCAAAGGTAGGACCAAAAATGAAATGAATTCAGGATTGCCACCCAAATAAAAAATCTAGAACCGGGAAATATTCCGCTATCATCCTGGATTTCCCCAAGCCATACTAATTGTACATGTACAATTACATTTCATTGCGTGTTCATGCCAATTCATGATAGAGAGATAGCTTTCATCTCAATAGTCAACCAAAATTCTAAGCTGATTCTGCAATTTTATTTCCATTATAGGCCCAGTGCGTGTTTTATTGGAACGAAAAAAATTCGTTCCCATTCTCATATGTCCTATGATGGTGAACTAAGACTTCAAAATCTTGAAAGTATGATCCATGTTTTGCAATTTGATGCGAATTTTCTGAAGCACTAGGAAAATTCTATGAGCACTAAACAATCTGACTTATATGGGCCTCTTTTTAATTTAATTTTGCTAAAACTTGCAAATGGTCCTCATCATGTATGCGCATCTCGTGTGTCTCTATGATAGCTGTAATTGAATTTTTTAAAACCAGATCAAAACAGAAATATTAAAGATATGGAAAAAAAGGTGAAAGTTAAAATGACCAAATAGCCAAGTCATTGGTGCACGAAAGGTAGGGTTTTAATAGATTCTTTTTAAATGCACATCGGCACTACCCGGCGCCCAAAACATCAATGAAGAGTTTCTCAAGCAAAACAAAGCACTCTTTCTTTCTCTCTGAGATGCTACGATGTCACTCGGGCGGAACTCTGGACCCACGGATGCTACGATGCATCTTAGCAAGATGGGCAAGTGCAGGGTACGGAGTAACGGTATTCATTAACGGAGTACTCACTATGAGATTCCGAATTTCTGAGGTTGCGGTTATTGAGATCTAAAATGATCTATCATGAACTTGAATTATCTAAAGTAGGTCTGCTTCTAAGGTCAGCTATAGTATTGCTATACGTATCACAAATATACGAGAAATACAAGAAACATGCCATTACTGCAGTTGAACACTGAAGGTATTTAATTACTTGGAAAATCAAGCGTTAGATGAACTAGAGCAGCTTGGCTCTCTTCACTTTCTAGGTACATCACATAAAAGCCATCGAACTCCCTATCCAATTAAAAGGTAAAAATCTCAGGTTCGACTATCTCTAATTTGGTCCGACTGTCCTTCAGCGTTTACTTTAAGTTGAATTTAAACGCAGTAAATTAGTTTGTGATTCTAGTCAATTTCTGACTCAATTTTAGATGAAGATTTTCAGTTTTTAGTGATCCTAGAATAGGCTAAAGTCTGCTAAGTCAAAAATGCCTAAAACACAAGTTTCAACTTAACAGACTTAGTCGTTTGTAAAGATGATTTTGACTGGGTTTGCTGTTTTTGAAGATGATTGGAGCAAGAAATGATTCAAGGATCAGAAGTTTTAATGCGTTTCATGTCCATATAGATGTCTCACAATGCAAGCATTAAAATCTGAAATAGGATTTCACGGAAATAAGCCTACATCATCAAAACGCATTTTCAATGTGCATATATAAATATCTCACCCAAGTCTACTTGTGTCAACTGAATGCAACTAATCAATAAATTGATACAATATTGTTAGGTTGTCTAGACTAGCCTACGCTACATCTAGATTATTGAACATGGCGTATAGGCATTTTATAACTTTGTTAGTAGATGTGACTTACATGTGTTGCTTTAGATGTAAATTTGATTAAAAATCATACTGATTCTGTTTTTGTTTTGTTGCATATGGAGGTCAATGTATTTGTATTGGAGTTGAAAAGCTCCACTCCGGTGATACAGGAGTTCTGATGCAAACGCTGACTCTGGATCTACACAGCGACAAGCGGGGAATTAGTCCAACCAAAATGGCAATCTTAAATCCCAGCTTGTTTCTTGCAGACATACATGCATATGATACTGATTAATCGCAAGAATAGAATTTTCTTTGGTATTTTGTTTTCGTCTACTTGAACATCAGTGCAGCAAATAGCTGTTGTTCAGCAACGATTTAAGCGTGCGTTTGTCTTTCAAAAGCAAGGTGCCGTATAAATTTTGTAGAGACCAAATTATACTTTCAAAAATCTGTTAAACACTGAACACATCTACAACAAAATCACGGACTGTCATATATTGACAACATATATGACCACTACAAATGAAACCTCAAGATTTGTAAATTGTTCATGAAAGTATTGATGATACATGTGTACATGTTTTGATGATAGCTAAGTCTGTCAACTTTTGCATCTTCCAAAATCTCTGTTACACTGAGACTGGAGATTCGAACTCCAGATGCATGAAGACCGAAATGATGCTGATAGATGGCAATTTGTTATCTCATATAGGCCTAATTGTTGAAATAGTATGCCAAGGATTGCTAAGCAAGATTTTGAAAATGTTTTGTTTTCTCAGCAGAATTTAGGTCTAAATCAAATATTTTAGATCAAATAACATTGTGTAGAAAATTCATTTTTTCAAATGAAATCGTAGGAATGATAACTTGGTAACGGGGCCCAACGTAGTTTTGAGGCTTAATAGTAGCTTTTTCCTAACTTTCTACTAGCTCGTATTATCTGATCAACAAAATGTGGAATAGGCCCCGATTATAAATTTGCAAAGGAATAGAGATGCGAACAAATACTATCTGCAATCCGCGCTTTAGGGTGAACATGTACCTATTTTAGATTTTTTTAGATGGCAGTGGCCACCGAGCTGTTATCTGTACATGGGTGCACCGAACTTACTTTGGCCGGCATTGGCGCACTGGCGCGTACTTGGTTTCTGAAATTCTAGAAATAGATCACATGTCGTCTGCCGCGCAAGTAACGTTGTATCTGGAGCCCTCGGCTCTGGCCTCGTTTCGCCTGGAAAAGGCGTCGATTAATCCGATGGCTACAAAAGCATTGCATTTGTGCATTTGCTGATTAGAGAAGTCCATCAGTACTCATCAGGACTACTTCAATTAATCATTTAAATAAGCAAGCATTATATTCTATTATAGATGGCCAGATGGGATGATTTTCATCACCGTATGAGAATTAATAGATTGCTGTCATGAATATCTCAAGCCTGATCGAAAAAAATTTGGTCTAGTGCAAATGATGATAAGTAGACTGCACATATTTAGTTCATTCGCTTTCTCTCATAATCAGCAATATATTGGACAAACCACGTGCTTTTGTGGAAGACATGGAAATTTCAAAATATTTTAAGTAATAAAACAAGAAAAGATAGACTAGGCAGCTGGTCAAGGTCACGGCAATTAAAGCCACACTATGGGGCTGTTCATTAACTAAAATTCTGCCGACAGAAAATTAAACCGATTTAATATTCTACCGGCAGAATATTAAATCGGTTTAATTTTCTGTCGGCACAATTTTGGTTAATGAACAGTCCCATAGTGTGGCTTTAATTGCCGTGACCTTGACCAGCTGTCTAGTCTAGACCCTTCTTTGATGTTCGATGTGTGTGGATCTGGCAATCAGCTGAATTGCCATCGACAAGCAATTCTCCATTAGCTCAAACAAAACGAAAAGTCGGATATATATGCTCATTCCATAGACATCGGGTTACATTATTAGAACTAATGATGTTATCCGATGTCTATGGCCTATTCCTTTCGATCAACTGTAATTTGCCATCATTTTTTTTCATTATGTTGACTCAGAAATTAATTTTGGCATTGTACATCTGACGCTGTACTTCGTTATTTCGAAGATATTACCGGAAATTCTATAAGGGGCTCATATAAATCAGACATTATAGCATATATATCCAAATACAGTAACACAATCGGTAAGGTGTTACTTTCTATGAGGTGTTACTATTCCCGATCTCACTGAAAAATATGTTATCTAATATCTGTTTTAATGATATCTTTTCAAAATTGTTACATATGATTTTACGGTCAGCTGTTCGCCGTGTACATGACTGTATGAATCACATTTCACCCATAAATTGTGCTGTTTTATTTAATCCATCAGACATTGATATTCTGTGTAATACCAGCAATTTCTTTTCCATACATTGAATGAAGTTTCTTATGCTGGCCTACATGTATTTTCTAATAAGGGACTCCAATACCGAAATCCCGTGATTGGAATGTCAAAACCTCGGGATTGAGAAATTAACGATGTAGCTGTATTCCGTCCAAAGTGAGACAAATTGGAGAAGATAGAACTGCCAGAAATCCGTACACGATAGATATAGCCTCCTCATACTTCAATACAATCGTCAACGTTGCGTTTTCAATAATCCAACTAGTCTTTTCGAATATAGGTCGAGACTTCAATTTGGCATTGTCATTTGCCGAAGCTAACAATATTTGAAAGTATGAATAATTTGAAGATGAGAATTGGCGAAGTAGGCCTACACAATAGGCCTGTTCCAGGAAGAACTATTCTCATTTGACCACGTGCAGTTCTCATTCACAGCATTAGCATAGCTTACGGCAAAAAGGCATATAAAAGATTCTTCAGTCGCGCAATCTTGAGCTTGGTAGTTAGGAATCTCGTGTGCTAGTGCAATGCATTGAGGAAATAGTTATGATTTTGATCTTGTCATTTTACTTGTAGTTACAGCTGGTGTGCTTGTATTTTGTCAATCTCGATCACAAGTCAGAGCTTGTAATCCCGAATTCCGGGATCAAGAAAAGTCTGGATTTTGTAGGCAGACTCTAATATCGGTCGGGTCTTACTCTACTAATCGCGAATCTCAGGAAATTGCAGATTGAAAGTGCAAATATCAGGAATTCACAAGTGTTCCGTGTTACTCTCAACGTTGCCGTTGTCAATTTGTGCAAAAAGCGGAATATACTTTAAGTTGACTTTTAAATTGCGGTGCTGAAAGTACACCACTTTTTGACATCCGACTCTGTTATTCCCACATCCCGGCGGTGTTCCATATTGTTAATGGAATAATAATTGTTAATCCATTTGTTATAGCATGTCTACTATTCTATTCAATCCCGGAATCCCGTGACCGATATTTTCCTAGATTGTGGAGTCTCTACCTATATATATGACTAGAAAACGTATAGGGCGCGATCATGTAATCATACATACAAGTATGCTGTCACTATTGTGACATATAGGCTACAATACTGAGCTAGTAATAGAAGGAAAGATGTCAAATGTATTTGAAACTCTATTCGGTTTCCACTAGTGAAGTATTGAAATCCATAAATTACTACCAAAATAACAACTAGATTAACAGATTAATCCTGGAATTTCGGGATTGCAATCCCTACCGATATCACATGCTGTTAATATCTAATAACACTTTATAATAGGATTTTTATGATCCTTCTGAATCTCGGGATTGAGATTTTCTTGGATTTTGGAATTCCTAGTTCTAATATTGCACACTATATGTGACCCATTTTTTAGTCTGTCAAGAAAAATCAGGTCGACGAACGATAGCCGCATATGTGTCGACAGTTTCGAATCATTCACATACACAATTATCGGTCAGCGTCACCGCATGACCCGTATCTCAATATAAAATGATTATAGCAACTGAGAAGTAATTTTATGATTGAAAGCATGTTTTAATCGACCTATATGCAGGTTTGCCACAACTACGGAAATTTCGCAGTGTGCATTATTTTTCAATCTGCATAAATACGCTATGTAATTTGCTTCCTGCTTCTTTCTGGCGACAAAATAATGTCAAGAACAAAATCAAAACGATGTTGCCGATGTCTGATGATATCAAATTCATCCATCCTTCGTATCGAAAAGAAACCATTTAGAATCTTTTTTCGCACACTTATGCTTCAGTTTCTCAGCTCGTATTATTGAAACGATGTTGTACAGTTAAGTTTTATCAAGGACAGTAGAGATGCATGCAAGCTAGGTAGTCAGAATTATTCAGCATTCTGCCGGGTCGCCATAGGATTTATGACTATAATTTCCTGGAAAACAGCCGTTAAACGCATGCTGGTGTATCTATGTGGTATGCTCATCAAGAAACGAAATTGCTTGCGGAATATCAATGGCTTTCGTGTTGCCCAAAGTGGCAACATGAAAGGCATCTCAATCACCTGCACATCTTTCTCTATTTATCAAGCTTACGCAACAGCAGGATTTAATGCAGCCGTTGATACAAAACGAAATTTGAAGCCGAAGAGGAAGTGCATGAAAAGAAAAGGAACTAGAGATTAGGAAGAGAATTCATGAGCAAATCCAAGGTGAAATGAATGCTAATGCAGCGCAAAGCAAAGGATTTTAAAGGAAAGAGAAATAGTGAATCCTATAGCTGCCATGTAAGAGGACATTTTTTAATGTGAAGTCGAGAAGCTCTCAATGAATCAAATACTACCAAAACTTTTGTTGAAATTATTGGAATTTTGTACTTTCCTAAAATCAGATTTTACATTAGCTGATTATTTTGCCACATAGTTTATTCGAAATTGTTATGTTGCATACATTCAATAGATCACTATTGGCAACTGATTCAGTCGGCAAGTTTTCATCGTGCATGCACAGTTAAAAGTGAGTTCTCCCATTAGTTTCGCAGCGTCTCGTTGATGAAAGCTTGGCACTTAAAACGCGTTCAGGAATAGGAGTGACAACCTCATTTGCATTTTGAGAGAAAATGTTCAATTGTCTCTTTTGGATCTTGCAATTCTGGTTGGATGGAGACATAATTCATCGGTCTGAGTGCGTGAAAGAGTTTGGAATCCACATCTCGAAAGATCTTAAATTCTAGTTCTCTCTGCCATCCATTCTGTGGACTTTCATCTCAAGAGACCCCAACAACCTTGTGAAACTCTACACTACCATAGTTTGTCCACATCTAGAATATGCCGTCCGAGTTTAGATTCCATAATTATCCAAAGACATTGTACAGATCGAACGTGTGCAACGCCGCTTGACCCGCAGAATGAATTCATGGCTTAACCTTCATTCCTTACCGAGAACGACTGAAGCATTTAAGCCAACTACTTTCTGTTTAAACCTACCATCTGTCCAATGTCTCTGACGTCCAGTAGACTTCGCGGAAGTCTTTAAAATTGTAAATCACTGTACACCATGTGATCCAAATACTTTTTCATTCGAAATACGTCGATCCCTCGTGGACGCAGTCTGAAACTTTACTGACAGCCGTGTAATCTCAACTAGCAGTTCAATATCTTTCTTCCAACCAATTTTATTGACTGGAACGCACTTCCTGAAGCAATGAATGTCTCCAGCTAATTGAAAGTATTTATGTAAACTGTTAAATTTCCTTTTGCAACATCTTCCTAGCTTGGTGATCTGTTGCACTTATTAGTGCATTTGAATAAATAAACAAACATATAAATATTGCTTTTATTTTTCATTTATCGTTGCCAAAACACTCATAATTGGAAAGCTCATGTTTAAAGATCACTAGTTTGTCCATCGATCGTATTCGGAATCCCATAGCCTGTATTTTTCACTCTCCAGATCAAGCGAGGTGAAGGTGTACATACCTACCCAGATAACATTTTCCTTCACACCTTTTGCGCCTTTTTTACATGAACAGCGAATAATTGAAATTCTTTGTTGCATTTTTTTGTTCAAGAGATTCATTATTACCAATTTATTTACCCAAATGTCAAAAAAATTTAACCCAATTTAGATATTATCATTTTTTGATTAATAAAATTTAGATATTTTGGAATCCTGCAGTAGCAATTTAATGCTGTAGCGATTATAAACCGAGCTTTCATTAGACACATAAAGGCAAGTTTGCATTAGACCGAGAAAGATAGCGAACGATCAATTGAAATATAATATCGTTGAAACAGCCACAAATCAACAGCAAGTATGAACTGATCTAACGAGTCGTCACTGTCCAATCATTTTATATTTATTCCAACTGCCTGTGTATTTACCCCTTGATACTGTCCACCGTGACGAATTGACAATGCCTGCAGAACATTGTTCAACCCAATGGTTGTCAAGTTAAGAGAATGTATGCAATGTTTTGTAGCCAATATTTCTGTGCTCTTCTAGTTACCTGTATGACGATGATGATACGCTGCAGTCATTGAATTGTCTATACGACAGATCATGATGACTTGCATTAGAAGGCTGAGAATCGATCTGAAAGGGAACCACACAATAGAGCTGCCTTTTCGAAAGTCTGAACCTGTGGTTAATCGTCAGCATGAAGAACAAGCAATATGTTTCATGACTTTCTCAGTTGTCTTAATAGCCCAGAGAGGTAAATTTGGATTGCTTTTGGTGGGATTCCTTTTGAAAACCATCCCTTGTCATGCGATGGCATTCATTTAGGATCTGCTGACCTTTGCTCCAATATTCCAGGACTGACAAATAGAATTCAAGAGACATAAATAGCAACTGGAAAATATCTACACTCCAAAGTGCCACTGATCAATACTGTTTTGGTGCATCTGCCATACCTATAGCTGAGGTGCAGTCAACGAAACTTTTCAAAAACTGACTGAAACTACCAACATCATTCAAACTGATGATGAATGGGCAAGCTTCAAGGAGGTCAGACAGGAGTATGCATGCATGCGAACTTTATCCTCACCAGCGGAACGATTTCAATAGCTCTTAGAAGGGGTTAACCCAAAATCTACTGATCTGATCACATACCATTTATGATATGGTCAAAGTTCTCACATGTTCTCGCTGAACCCATCACACCTCAAAAACCTAATCCTCACAAATTATCAAACACACGTCCTATTTCATTACTCCCAATACCTGAGAGACTGTTTGAGAAAGAGCTCGTGAAATCTATTGGAGCCTCATTTGTTGAGAAATTTTATCGCTCACAATATGCCTACAGAAAGGGGAGTTCGACTACATGTGCCCTTATTGATGCAGTGGATTTCACTACCACCAGTTGTCAAGAAATAGATGTCTGTGCATGCCATGTCGTTGATGTGGATTAAACCAAGGGATTTGATAAATTTTCTCATAATGCGTTAGTGGAGAAAATGATCTCGGATAAATTTGATAATTACGTGATTCAGTTTATAAGCAACTATTGATCATCACGTTTTCAGTGGAAACGGCACTGCAGTGATTATATTGAGATGAGAAGTGGGGTATCACAAGGCTCAAGTATCGGCCCCCTTATATTTGTCTATTTTGTTGCTGATAACATAAGATGCGGTCGATGTTCAGTTGATAAAGTACGCAGATGGCATTATTCTACTTAAGAAAAATTTGGAAACGTGATCAATCAGCCCGGTTTAATATGCATATTCAGACATTGTTGATTGGACTACGCGCAACGGTATGAATATTGGTCAAGACAAATGTCAGCAATTATTCATATATCAAAGAAATCCTCCTTCTACTGATCTAACGAGATTTAAAATTCCATATATATCACAAACAGACATCTTGAAGTTTCTTGGAGTTCTAATCGATAAAAATCTTAATTGGAATTTCCACATCAAGGCCATTTCAAAAAGAGCAGCTTCTCGTTTATTTGTACTGCGTCAATTGAAGCCATTTTATTCCAAACCTGAACTAGCAGTTATTTACAATAGTTGTGTGCGAGGTATTCTGGAATACGCGCCGCCCCTCTTCGTTGGCAGTTCGTTGTAAGAGTAACTGTGCTACATTAGATGCAAGATAGGTCTCACAGAATAATTTTGTGGATCAGCAAGTGGATGCATGTGCTCTAATTTCATGCCATTATTTTATCGCCGAATTGGCTTTGAATTTTTAGCATCACTGATTGATAAATCGAGCCATCCCCTTCATCATCATCTGGCTCCCGCACGTCTACCATACTCCGGCATTTTTTTCCTTTGCACATCGCTATCAAATCAGTCATGAGTTCAATATTGCCTGACTCTTATGTTCAATGTTCAATGTATTTTTTTTACATCAAACTTGGTAGTAAGCATCACGATTTCCATTATTGAGGCTTTTTGCTCGATCACCAAGTGTGATGATTGAACAGTGAGTTTCCACTGCTGCGCAAATTGTCCCTGAATTGTCGATTATTCATGGTCTGCATTCATTGAGGTTGAGAAGAATTTCAGACTTAAGGGGGAAAGTCTGAATTCCTACACAAGATAATGCAATGACCGTTGACAGCAGATAAACATTGAAGCATTTTAAAAGTGGGAAATATCAATTCATGCGATTTCCATCTAAATGACAGACTTCATAATCCTTCTGAGATACCATGAGCAAGCGCACACACAGCAGTCGATGCGGCTTATGTTCAAAATAAGAGTCAAGTGTCAACACATTTTTAGCGGCTGCAGTCAAAGGTCGTCAGAGACATTTTGAAGAAATCTTATCGAGTTATCGAAGAGCTACAGATTGAGGAAAATCTCTCAATAATCCCTCCCTTTCTTTGCTAAATAGTCTGAAACGAATGAGGAAGACTTTGCATTGAATTCTACGTGTATCATTAAGCTGATTGTCTCTTTTGGTTTTCCAAAATTTCATGATGTTAGTGTAGATTTGTTAAACTGATTGCTCCATTTTGTTATGCTAAGATATTATGATGTGCTTTCAGATTTGTTGGACTTGTTACTTTTGGTTACACCAAGCTTGTATGATATGTTTACAAATTTGTTCATCTGATTGCTTATGATGCAATGATTTATAAAGCTCAAATAATTGTTCACATGAATTTTAACTCCGATTTTAGCTGTGCATGTAGTTCAAAATATTGCAATCTTATTGAGATACAAGCCGGAGACAGAGCGATTCGGACAGGCTTAATGCTGAATCCTGCTTGTATTTAGGATTGAACTGTTTGTTTCTTGTTATATTTCTTATTAAACTTTTTATTTATTTCTTAATAAATGTTTTGGTACATTTGTAGATTTAGGATATTTTCTATATATATTTTTTCGCTGAGGTTCTTGTCTATATAAAACTCTGTCCTGCCAATTTCATTGTCACACCTTCATTTGCTATGATTGGAAGTCTTGTGCTTGGCTAGAATATCTGATCTCTGAGCGTGTATGCTAACATTGATCAACCAATGATAGTTCGAACAGTTCGTTGAACAAGTCAACTCAGCAGCACGCCTGTTAAGTTTTGTTATTTACATAAGTCCGCTTAACGTTTGTATAACATTTTCGTATTTGAGTACAATTTTGCAATGAAATCTCCAATCTTCGCAACTTAATAAATAAAGAGCACATCAAATTGTTGATATATAGGGTGGTGGCCAGATCTCAAGCTTCAAATTCCCGGGTTATTTCATCGAAATTCCGCGATATTTTCACCAGATATGTTTTTCCAATTATGCAGCTCAAGGATTATCGGGACACCTCTTTCATCTATTCTTATCACAAAATCTGAGACATTTCCTGTTTGAATTTTACCACCAAATTTTGACGTGAACGACATTTGACCCTATCACGCTCAGTTTTCAGAAATTTTGAATTCTGTAAGCGATGGCTCTCAATATTATAAATGTGCACTTTTCCTCAATGGTCTGCAGAAAGTGAACTGCGCATGGGATCTAAATGATTTCACATCAATAGAAATCTTCATTTCCTGAACCTTCCAACAATAAAAAATACTTCATTTTTATCATCTGATTCATAGAATTCTATGAAGTTTTATTTAACCGATTTTCAGACTTAAATTTTCATAACATTTAATTCTAAATGATAAGTTGAAGCAGCAAATTGCATTTTGGATCGCGACATTTTGAAGTGCGTAGCCACAGTGGACGAAGGCCGTAAACGCCAAAAGAATTCCCTATCATGTATTTTTTTATCAGCTTGCTTAGAAACAATGGGCGCATGGTAACCGTCAGTCATGAAATTTGTGTCTGATGTTTCGAGCAAAGTCAGCTAAAATAATTAAAGTAGAAAAAAGAAAAGATACTGGCAAATCAAGGCCTCGATCTTTCTTGATTCATCTGATGCGGTGCGACGGGGCAATGCTACCTCCGTATTGGATTAAACCATGGCAGAAGTTTCTTTATCTGGTGATTTCTCCGCATTGCGTAATTAATTCCGTCACGTTTCTTGCAACTGGTGTTTATTGAAATAAAATTCATAACATGCCGAAAAAACCAAAAATGCTAATACAATAAATTCAGAATACATAGCTTTTGTAAGCATCACGTCTCAGAAGGCAATTTTCTACTTCAGCCTTGTATTCTTGAAAGTTGAAGTCTGAAAAAAGTCATAAAATTATGTGAATCAGTTGATCAAAATGAAAGCTTTGTGATCATTAGAAAGCACGAAAAAAACAATCTTTCCATTGTTGTAAAATTATTCGTGCTTGTTTGAAAAAATAGCTGACCGGTTGAGTATGTTATTAAATGTGTTTGACCTACTTAAGTTAATTCGAAAAACCTTTATGCTTCTGATTACCGTCAAAAGTAATAAATAGGCTTAGTAATATACATATCATCGAATTTCAATAGGCTGTCAGCCAATCCTGCACTCTTGAAATGTTTTATTTGACCGTCGAATGTAATGCGTTGTGCGTTAAGAAATGCATACGTGTATATCGCGGTTAACCGGCTAAACACATGCATCCAGGTCTTAAATAGCTCGGCCTTATTTCTAGACATATGTCATAGTCTAGCAAAATTTACTTGATTTGTTATTTAGAACGTTTTTTATTGATTTATTTTTGCCTTTCTGGTATACTTGTGGCCGGAGCAAAGAACAAAACCTTAATCGCTAGAAGCTCCAGATGGTACCATATACGTACTAGTGACCTTATTTTGGGGTTGCGACCCCGATATTCGGAAGCCGTGGGCTATACATTGGCTTGGGTGGACTTCTCGTCACGATTTACTGTGACATTTTTGAACTCATCACTTAACTTAGCTAATATGCTAAGTGATATGCTGTCGATATCACTTAGAGATGACTTCTGCCTTCACTCGCATTCCTTTTGAACCGTCAGCGTGGTCTAGTGAAGAAGGTACGAACTCGTCTCCACCGCGGACTTCGGTTCGATTCCTATGTCAGGCGAGTGCGGTCGGGGAATCAAGGGTGTTAGTGTCTTGTATTGACTTGAAAGCTATCATTCTCTTTCGATATTCAATGAACTACGACAGAACTTTGTTGTTAACTTAGCTATTACAATAATAATAACCGTTTATTTCAATGATAATGGAAATCAGGAATCACAAGTTTTCCAGCATAGCAAGGTTACATAAGTACATGTATATGCGAATACAAACAATCATGCTAAAGTCATCTAAAGATATAAAAGCTGACTTATTGAAGTTATATGAAATTAAAGAATATATCTGTACATTTTGATCTACAGACTAATTGAGTTCGCGATTTGAGTAAAACGTGTTATGAAGGATGAGGACCTACGATCAGACCTACAAATCGGCATCAAAAGTCATCGCGAATAAGATAGCACTTCACGATACAAATCATGCAGCAAATGTTCAGGTTTCCTCATTGAATCGAAAAATGCGATGGCTTGGATCTTTCGTCGATCTTGAAGTGATGGAAAGATATCACACTTGCAATCTTTGCCACAGATTATTCGGTGGCATTGCTTGCGGATCTTTTCTAGTTTCTTCGTGTTTGTGACTCATTCCAATAAAAAGAGGGCTGCAGTACTCGAGGATTGGTCGTATCAAACTTGAATGTACTTGCGAAAGTGTTTTCTTATCGGAGAAGCTCTTCATTAGTCGTAATACGTAAAGATTCTTATTCGCCTTTTTATAAGTATAATTGACATGATTTTTACTCAAAATTCCAGTACACTTTTTCCTCAACTTGGCGTGGATGAAGGCATACAAGTAACTCACAGTGTTAAGTTGTGCTATTCTTGCTCAAAAAGTTGTGCACTTGTAAAATATCTTACAACATAGGAAATACATAACGTGAATATAGATGATCATTTAGACATAACTATTTTGATATGCAAAACTCGCACACGTGTTTAATTGCAGCATTAAAGGTTGCATAATTTGCCAATTTGACATATTACGAGCTGTTGAGAAATTGCATGTAAGCACGTTAAGAAGCACAAAAGACAAAAATAATTTTTTGCCGATCCCTATCGATTGATTGCGAGTTTGTACTTGCATGTACGAAGAAATTTATTTATAGTCAACCTAACGACTTCGATGTAAATAGTTACAAATTGCTTTTATAAGATGCAACATTACTTTTTTGCAAAGAAAACCTGAGCGACTTCAATATAAACGACGCGCCAACGACTTAGCCATCGCCTCACAGGTATCATTGACACAGTCATATGGAAACGAAGCAAATTTATGAAGTCATGAATATTTCATCCAGATGTTTTGCAAACATATTGGTTGCTTCAATCAAGATTCGAAAGAAATTTATAGAAATGGTGGGCTTAATAAAAATCATCTTAATAGCAGCTGAAATAAAGAAATTATGCTCAATTAACTTAGTGGCAAAAAATCACAAAATGGCATTCCCAGGCTATTTAAGGGCTAATTGCCTATTTCGCTGAAGTTTAAGGGCGATTCCCGGGCCCGCCACCTTTCGTCATCCATTGATATATCTCAATGGATGACGAAAGGTCAGGAGATAGAGGAAGAGACTACGTGCCAAAATGGATAGCGCGAAGCGAGTTGGCAAGGCCTCGTTCACAGGAAACTCCGTACAACAGACTGAACACTTACTGAGATGTAAATTGGCACCCCCGAAAGACTTCTTGATTGCGTCACCATCATCTCGAATCCCCACACTTCTAATGTTGTCAAACACAAATGTTTGGTCAATTTTAGCCTCGTTTGGCCTCATTTAGCCACATTCTTGCATACATCACCCATCAGAATCATGAAAACAACACATACATGATCTCAAGTCATCCCATGTCAAAAAATTGCATCTCGACTAGTACTTTTCGCTTAATCAGGGAAGACATTGAAAATCTTATTTTTGACGAAATTTTGAATCTACATCTCATTGAATTTGCATTTGTCTTTCTTTTATCATATCTGACAAGTAGGGGAACCTGTTAGAACTCTGCAGACGCGCAGATTTGTAGTAACCATAGGGTGCATATCATTCTTTAAGAGTCTCTTTCGGCCGTGTCCCATGTAGAAACACGTTTTGTCTGCCGGACTATAGACAGTTGATATCTGGATTCCATTTTCACCGAATTATGATAGAAAACAGCTCAATGCGACGGATCGATAAACGATTCAAGATAATGATTTCAAAAGGAAAAACGTGCGGTTTTGTTTGGAACCTTCTGACAATTTGTAAAGTTCCAATCTTTCTCATTAGATATTAGTGTCAGATATTCCATTTTTAATAGTAAATAAATATGACTAGTAGTTTGTTATCTGATGATATTCGCGCCAAGTTTCTCCGAAAGCGCGCTATGACAATCTGTTCGTCTATGTTATTATGTGCAGTGCTTCTTCTGATGACAACAAATGTTGTTAATGCAATAAAACAATCTATATTCGTCATGCTTGTCAATATATTGTTGCTGGTTATATTATCAAAAAAGCATATTCGATTTGGAATTGATAATATTCAACTTTGGTCTTCAATGTGAAAAAAGTGCTAAATGATTGACATTGGCATAACAAAATTCAAGTTCAAATGGTCATTTATTTCGACCATCCCGGCTTTTATCCCGGCCAGAGCGGCGGAAACCCAAAGGAAATCAACCACCGGAACTACAGTTTTAGCATATTTAGTCTCATAATATTTCACAATGTTGTCACTAATATATGCCATTTCATAGTAATCACAATAGTTACTGACATAACATACATAGTAATAGTTCATCATTTATATGACATTCAAATGCAGCGTTTATCTGTCTTGATCTATCATCGTCGTTGCTCGTCATTACTAATGCTCTGAATCATGAGGTCATGCTGTATATGCTCATAGTGCATCTTATGTTCACAGTTTTGACCTCGACCGATTCTCTTTCACAGTCGGGCTTATATACTATGTTAAGCTTTTTGAAACTGAGCTTCAACCTAGACTTCAATATAACTGAGGTATTGGTCATGAAATAATGACCTATGCAATTGCAATTAATCTATCGTTCATTGTCATTATGTTGCTGTGCTAAACAGCTGCTAACTTGCATACTAACGATATATTTGATGACAACTCAGTGCAATTCTGGTCCACGATTGTTCACAATCGCCTAATGCTTTTTTTTAATTAGGTTTGGTGTACAATGGTGAAATATTCCTATAATGAGAATATTCTTTTTGAAAGTGACTTCAAAGGGGACTGGAGTGAAGGTAGAGACCATTCCCTTAGGCGATAGAACATGGATATCCTGTAAAATGTAGCTATTACTGCAAGCAAAGCTGCAACTTATTGATCCTTTACACAATATTCTCAAACATTTCTTTCATCGGAACATGTCTCAATTAATGGAATAAATGCAGCAGCAGCACTCACTTGTCGATGTTGTCAAGAATGTCAATTGCAAATTGCTAATTGTCAAAATCAGAAGTCAGAAAAAGTCAGAACTTACCATACATCAACTTGTATTACTTGCATTGCTTCAAAGTTTCTTTGTCCTTTAAACTCGCACTTGGGTTGCCCCGCTCAGGTAGGTTTGTGTGTTCAGGAATTGTGGCTGAAGCACGAATCCTAACAGAGTTCCTGCTGATGACTTCCTAGTTGGTGGTACAGAGAGCGCATAACCAGTCCTTTTAAGGAATAATTTCATTTTATTATTAGTATGCATTACATTGTTCGCCAGCACTCCTTTTTTACAGTTTAATCATTTATTTGACATAAGTTTCTTGTGAATCTTCACTTTGTTGATTTACACTTGATGATTTTATCTCTATGTGTTGTTTATCTTCTTACATATTTTTGTACAATTTCAATAATTATAATCGCATTTCGCTAATGATTTTCAGTAGTTTATCCTTCAAAATTTATTACCTTTTTTAATTGTTGATAAGATCTACACCTTGATATTTACTTGGTTGGTTTATTTTCTAATTTGAGTTAGGTAAGAACGTGATTGATTTTCTTAATTCAGATTTCTTTCCCTTTTGTAGTGAAATAGGTAGTTTATAGTATCTTCCATCGTGTACAGATTAAACGTGTCATAATTGTTTGCGAATTAATACTGGATAGGATGGGATACAGACCGGTCCTCTTGAGAGGTAGAAAAAACTTCATGAATAGTTAGTCACCAATTGGTCCATTAAAAGCCAGTCTAACTCCCTGTTTTTCTTCATGGAGTAGTTCCAGGTGAGACGCTGTATGTCGATTCTAGCAGATCAACTATCTAAACTGTAATTTCGCATGTATTTTATTTTTTCTTCAAAGTTCATTACACATTTATCATCTTGTACAGCAATCTTAGTATATTTTATGTTATTAAGTGAGATTCCGAGAGGATAATGATTTTCATTCAAATATGCAATAATACCTCATTTTTCTTTCAAAGCGAAGTAGCACAACAGTTGTTCTATTTATTCATCGTTGTTTACTTATTTAGAAAATGATCTTTATTTTGAGTGTAGATTACAGGCTTTCTACTTCAAATTAGGTAATTCATGTAATTGGACAGCACATGAAAATCATGCAACTTTGATTTTCGTATTTAATGGTCTGTTACTAAAATCAATATCTATTTATTTTATTGAAATTTCTAAGTGGAAAGCTCATGTTATGAAACATTCATTTGATGGTGTGGTATGTATAAAAGTTCACAGTCATGTGCAGTGGCATCGTGACGGTCTGGCTTATCATGTCACTAAACGTGACAGCATTATCTTTATGCATGCCTGTCGCTGTTACTGTTTCAATAAATACTGTTATTATAGCAATAAACATTTGATTAATTTTTCGATCATTTTATCAATATATTGTGTCTCTTCATCAGAAAGGAAGGGGATTAAGTGAGGGAATGAATGGATGCACGGCATAAGTAAGAAAATTGAAAAGGACAATGTCATTGGCGATTTTGAACTTCTTTCATTTCTTAGTCAGAATATTTGAACGAGTTTCCTAATGAAGCAAAATCTATTGCATTGGGACCGAGTGAGCACTTGATATAGACACTATATGCAACAGAAAAATATTGATCTTTTGATATCAATGATCGTATAGTGTCGCAACTAGCATACTTATCTGTAAAATAAACTGAAGCTTCAAAGTGAATGATTACAGTTGCGATAGGAATCGGCCTGTCAAAAGCATAGTAGTGACGTGACGAAGAGAGATTATCGTTGATGATTCTTTTGATATTCTATTCAACTAATCGTTATGATTCTTCGGGAACTCGCATCACTTTTGAGTTGTGCTCCTAAAAATCGGGCCACCTTTTTTTGTCGAAATTCAATCGATTGTTTTTTTTTTCGGAAAACACAACTGTGTAGTCTCTCCCCAAGCTTTATTGGCGATAAAAGTGATCTTATAAAAGAAAATAAACACCGGACCAACGTTTCGCTCTGTTAACGCTTTATAATTTTTTTTATTAGTTTTTTATAATTTTTTTGTAGAAAATAATAAATATAAAAACAGTACTAATGAATACATCAAAGAAATAAACAAAGCTACTTTAGACATTGATTTCATCAGTGATAGTTGCAACCGCAAAATAAAAAGTCTAATAAAAAAGTACAATTTACCTGTAAGTTTAATTAATAAGCCTGGTAAGAGCATTAGCAACAAATTAAGATATAATGCTAATCTAAATAATTGTACGTGCGACATTTGTGAAAATAATTCCCCCACACTTGTCTGAGCAGACATGTCGTGTATAGGTTCATTTGTAGTATTTGCAACAAAGCGTATATCGGACAGACCAGTCGTCCTATTAAATCTCGTTTTCATGAACACAAAAGGAGTATAGACAATAAAGACCGCCATAGTGCTCTGTCCGAACACATAATCGCCGAACATCGCAATATCTCTATGACCATCAGTGACTTTCACTTAGATATTCTTTGCCAAGTCAGTACGCCTGTACTTGCTAGAACTGCTGAAAGTCGATATATTAGAATGTTGGAACCTGAAATCAATAGAAAACACGAGTTAACTTATTAAGAACTGTGTTTGAGGTGCTTGCTATTTAAAGTAATTTGTACTTCTTGCCCGCCATTTATGCACGTGACCGTGAGCAAGCTCGGACGGTGAGCGAAACGTTGGTCCGGTGTTTCTTTTCTTTTATAAAATCACTTTTATCGCCAATAAAGCTTGGGGAGAGACTACAGTTGTGTTTTCCGAAAAATTATGGCATACCTCCCGTCAATAGTCATCCGACAATCGATTGTCGTGATTTCCAATACAATGCATAATTGTGTCACTTGTGCAATAGAACATGAACACGTTGAAACAATGTTCGACTGTTTGTATAATTATCAATAACTTCTGTTTTAATGTACATGCTGAACTTCCGCCACTCAAAATGTGTAAACCGGATGAAACTTGAAATGATATGCTTTCTCTCAAACATTTTTGGTGGTCAATTTTTGTGTGACAGAAATAGAGAACATAAGCTCTACTTGTTGTATGTCTTCATATAATAATAATGATATTGTCAGACTGGTTGTATCACTTAACGCGCACATTAACTTTTCTTCTCCATGGTGTGTAATTTTTGTTTGAGAATATGAACATTTATTAGTATTAATAGAATCCTGTCTTGAAGCTCAGTCTTCTGGTAAAAGAGCAGTTTCCAAAACATATCACATTGGAAGGGTCATTTTCATAGTCAGATGAGACTACTTTTCCATTTTTACTTCGAAATTGATTTATGAAAATAGTCTCAAAGTTTTACTTCTACATAAAGTGCCTGCCATGTTTTGATTGAAATCATGCTTGTCTGATGATCTTTCAGCACCAAGTCAATTATTTTGCAAGGCTGAAGTATTATAGACTAAAGTAAGATACAAAGAGTTCTTCCAAATCCGGCTGGATTTTTAGTACATGAAAGGTTATTATATGGAGGCATTTTATGTTACACCACTGTTTAATACACTTCTGATGAGCATAGGATTGTTATTAGAGGCAAGTCATTATGTTATTTAGTATAGAATTCATCGTCACACTCACAGCAATGCATACCGTGGGATTAGACCAAATATGTCTGATCAAATATTATGCTTTGCCATTACTTTATAGATACTAAGGATAAAAATGAAGCAGCATGTTTCACCTTTCTTCAATAGTTTCAAATTTGATGTTTTCTAAGACAAATATTATTGAACATGGAAATATGGTAACATAGACAGATATCTGGAAAATTGAAAAATAAAATACTGCTGTAGTTAGATGTAAATTAAAAAAGAATTATTTTCATTGCATGTGAATTTTGTGATCAATTATTCATTAATGGACTTTCTTAATAAATCCAATAAGTACCAATGTGTAATGGGTGTTATGAGGAGCTACAGTAGGTTCATGACAATTAATTTACCCATGTTTTATGTATGTCGCGAACGGATAATTTTTGTGTTTAACTAGAGTAGAGGTTACACGCCAATCAAAAATATGTACGTAACGATCATAATAAGCTCTTTATATTGTTATGAATCAAAATGTTTGGGTAGACCTCAACAAAGTATCCGCGGTTCCTAGCGAACCGAACGTTCGATGCACCTCTAATGTATTCAATATATTCCTTTAGTTCTTCATCATTCATACATTATCGGAAATTTTCATGCTCTAAGAAGTATTTTGTCAAATATAACCTAACACGATCTTCTCTTTCTTACTTTCAGGTATTTGTCTTCTCAAATCATGCATCGCTTACGCCATATTCATGTAGTTCTAGCAGCCAGCGCGAAGCCGACTCGAATTCAATATCTTGCCAGTCGAGGAGCGTCCTCGACAAACAACAGCGACAATGGCTCCAAAAATCGAGTGAAAATCGGCAACGCTGAACGAAAACTACAGGAGGCCCGAAATCCACAATTGGTTCCAATCGGCTATTTGCCATCACAACCTAATCAAACAGTTCTTCAGCATTTGAAATGGATGCTCCAGAAGGATAATCTTGGACAAGATATATTTCTCATTGGCCCACCAGGATCTTTTCGACGAATGCTCGCCATGATGTATCTGGAAATGACCAACCGGGAATGTGAGTACGTTGCATTGTCACGAGACACGACAGAGAATGACTTGAAACAAAGACGAGAGATTTTGGCTGGGTCAGCTGTGTATCTTGATCAGAGCGCTGTTAGGGCTGCTTTAAATGGAAGAGTTCTGATTTTAGAGGGTATTGAAAAAGCGGAAAGGAATGTTCTGCCTGTGCTGAATAACTTACTGGAAAATCGGGAGATGCAACTTGAAGACGGAAGGTTTTTAGTAGCTGCTGATCGATTCGACCAACTATTAAGTGAACATTCAGCAGATGAATTAATGCGTTGGCGTCTTATAAGATGCGATCCAGATTTCAGAGTTATTGCATTAGGGCTTCCAGTACCTCGATATACAGGAAACTCGCTAGATCCGCCTCTTCGCTCTCGATTTCAAGCTAGAGATATCAACAATACAGCGTCATTTCAAGAGATCTTGGATGCAATCAATTTACGATATAGTAACATAGATTCTGAGCGTTTAATGCACATTCTCTCATTTGCTCATGGGATTGGAGCTACTGAACAAGAAACAGCTGAAGCAGGAGGATTGGCGTCCGGTCTTCACCTACCTGACTTTCCAATGGATCGGCTACATGTTGGACTTGACATTCTGAACTTGTTCCCTGGAATACCTAATAAGACACTCATTAGTAGATTATATCCTTTCCAAGTCTTACTGAAAGAGGAAGGCATATCTGCTATCAACGAACTTCTTAAGAATTTTGGTCTTCTCGATTCCAAAAAAAAGAAGTCACAACTGAAAATAAAGTCCATTCAGCAAACTGCCTCTTCACCAGATATTGAAAAAGAGTTTGGAGTCATGTACAAAGTTACTCTATCGGACAAGAATTCTGAGAGTGAGGTACAAGTATTAGGTGGAAATTTGGATCCTCAAAACTCTGCCGCAGCTGATAAAGAATTCGTGGAAACCCCGTACGTGGAGGAACAGTTAAGTCAGTTAATTCTCAGTCACGCAGTGTCATCGGACATTTGCATCGTAGGACCTCGGGGCTGTGGTAAATCGGCCATGACTCAAGCTTTCTCCAGGAAGCTCAATTATAGAACTGAATCAATGCTGCTTCATCCCGAAATGACCGCCCGAGATCTCCTACAACAAAGAGCAACTCTCCCGAATGGTGACACTGTGTGGCGACTTTCACCGTTAGTAAATGCTGCTTTGAATGGGCATCTCCTTATCTTGGATGGCCTGCATCGACTCAACGGGGCCACATTCTCCGTTCTTCATAGACTTCTCGTTGACAGGGAGGCAGATTTATTCGATGGCAGAAAATTACTCAATGCAGATCGATACGAGATCATGCAACGAAGAAATGGATGGTCGGACGAAGAGATGATTACTCGGGGAGTTTTGCGCATTCATCCAGCCTTCCGTGTGGTGGCTTTGACTGAGCCTCCACCCCCTGACGGTGCAACATGGCTTTCCCCTGACGCTCTTACAGCGTTCATGTTCCATGAGATGCGAGCTATGACCAAAGAAGAAGAAGGTCAGGTTATCTTCAATGCAGTTCACTCGTTAACGAACAATGATGTACCTTCATCTTTGTCTGGACAATTGGATACACTGTTAGAATTTGCTCAGAAGCTAAGATCAGCAGCTGGAACGGAAAATGAAATTGATAACTCCTTGGTGCCATTGGCTAAGCATTTGTCCACTCGTCAGCTACTAAGAATATCCCGGAGAATGGCACAATACCCAGAGATGGCCTCAGAAATCGGGCATGCAGTGCAGAAAGCCTGTCTCTACCGATTTCTACCTAAACTGTCTCAAAGAGCTCTGGATGAGGCACTTGAAGCATCAGGATTATCGCCAGCTGCTCATGAACCGTCTTCGGTTGAGCCAATATCGTGCATGTATGAGAATGACACTCTGAAAATTGGGAGAGTCACTTTCCCTCTTCCTCAAGTCCGTAATGCTGTAAAAATTCCCGATGTTCGATTCTATGATAACGAGGAGCAGTTAAGAGTGATGGAAACGTTATTGCAAGATTACTTATTAGGAGAACACTTGCTTCTGATTGGAAATCAAGGCGTTGGTAAGAACAAGATTGTTGATCGACTGTTGCATTTGATGCGACTGCCCAGAGAATACATGCAGCTCCATAGAGATACCACTGTTCACTCTCTCACTCTTCAGCCAACATTAACTGACGGAGCGATAACGTATGAAGATTCCCCTTTGGTTCGAGCTGCTCGTTTGGGTCATCTCTTAGTCATTGACGAAGCCGATAAAGCTCCCACTCAAGTAACATGCATTCTCAAGACTTTGGTTGAAACTGGTGAAATGTACTTGTCAGATGGACGGAGAATCGTACCTGCATCATCAGGGCAGACGTCAGATGAATCTGTACTTCTTTCTCATCCGGATTTTCGCATGATGGTTTTGGCTAATCGGCCAGGCTTCCCATTCCTTGGCAATGACTTCTTCGCTGCTTTGGGGGATCTCTTCAGTTGTCATTCAGTAGATAATCCTCAATTGGAATCAGAAGTAAGTTGAAAATGTCTGACTTAAACTCAGAATTCACGTTTTATTCTTCTTAATACTGGAATCCATTCATAAAGCGATATTGTTATTCCATAATTTCAAAGAACTGATAAACCAAGCAATCAGAATTTAGGCCGACATGTTTCGCTTATCTAAAGAAATCATCATGAGGATAGGAGAGTGCCAAGTGCTCCTAATGAAGCAGTGAAATGCTGAAAGAGATTAAGTGCACCACAAAATGGATTCTCCATTAAAAAGTACATGCCGGTCTCTCCATACGGAACAGCTCCATACAATATATGCTCACGCAAATATTTGTAAATGTCTGTAGGCGCAGAAAGTCATACTCCAACCAATAGAGCGCTAGCATGTCATTTGTCATAGAAACTTGTCCTCTGTCGAAGGCCGCATATGGATATTTTTGAAAATTGAGCCATGAAGGTCAATAAACGAGTTCTATAGAATGAACATTTCGAACATTTTCATGATTTTGCCTGCAATTCACTCTTTTCTCTGTACGATCGTGCTTACCTGCCCAAAAACTAAAGTTGTTCGGTTTATCGGCTCTCTGGACAGGAGCTGTGAGGGTGCAGACACTTGAATGTTACTTCGCAATTTCATTGTCATTATGGATAGTATTGCATGATTCGGGGTTTTCTGAAATTCTCCCTCCCATGTGCGTCAAGCCCTGCTGTATGCTGTGACGCACATGATCTTTGCTTTCGTCCCATGAAAGGATGCTTGAGTGTGTGTAGATGCTAATGTTGCGGTGAATGTGTGGTGTCAGACTATCGAACAGGAAATCGAATGACAGCATCAGAAAAGTAGTGGGTCTTGAGAATATCACAGGCATCGAACGATAGCAAAGACTACGCTGGTTTGGTCACGTAATAAGAAGAAATGAGACAGATTAGGCACGCGGGAACGATTTTTCGGTAGGGGAGGAGCTAAAATTATGTGTTGCAGGACGAATTTTAAGTGGTTAACGGAGGTATGCTATTCGCTGTGGCGAAAACTGTAAGCGTCTTGGATGAAGCGCAGATATTTGTTTACTAGTTTTCAGTTTTCTACATTCATGCTGAATCTTAACATAAATTTTTGGATTCAGCTCTTTATCATGATTGCCTCCCGTAATCTTAGGTTTGCGTCATCGCTGTCATAAGTTAAATAATTCCCCTTCTAGGTCCAACCTGTGACCTCAAAGTGGTGAAGGGGTGCACACGGAGGCGCATCGAGGCTATGTCGTCTGGGACTTCGGTCCCTGGCAGGTCTTACCTTGGCGAACAGGCTCGTTGCCAGCGGTGAAGGGCCGCACTCCGGCTAACCAACAGGCTCTGGTGAAAACGTAGGGTTGATCAGGCTCGTGAGCTTTCCGTAGAAGGTATCTGGTCTAGGCCCACCACCGATAATTGTGGTCGACGTCAGGAAGGGCATCCGGTCGGTAAAACATATGCTGCATCCTAATCATGAGACTACAACAAAACGAAGCGGCCCTTAGTACCTGGCAGCTCTTAGATGGGCAAAGGGTGCGAAGAATCCCCAGGCGAATTTCTAATGTACTTGTAAAGTCACAAAATGTCAAAGTTTGTACAATCAATGTAGGTACACTCCGTGGAAGAAGTAGGGAAGTTGTGGAGATGCTTGCAAGGAGAAAGGTGGACATTTGTTGTATTCAGGAAGTCAGATACCGCAATGAAGGACCTGTATGCACCGCAAGTGGGTCGATCCAGTGAGGAGAAGCAGTGTTTCTGGGAGAAGGTCGAAGACGAGATAGGCAAGGTACCACCAGCAGATGGACTCCTAATTGGAGGTGATGTAAATGCGCATGTGGGCGCGAACATCAGCGGCTATGAGGAGGTACTCGGTCGGTATGGTTTCGGGGAGAGAAATGCAGAAGGTGCAGTAGTGCTCGACCTCTGTAAGAACCATGGTTTACGAATCCTAAATTCGTTTTTCAAGAAGGAAAAAGAAAAGCTCATTACCTTCAAATCGGGCGAAGCTGAGACACAAATCGATCTCTTGTTGATGCGAAAGAGAGCAGGCGCGACTGTCCTAGACTGTACAGTGATTCCTGGAGAGGCATGTATGACCCAACACAGGTTGGTCAGAGCTGCTTTACGGATCAAAGGACATGTTGCAAGGAAAAGAATTCACAAGAAGAAAATCAAGGTCTGGAGGCTAAAGGATGAGGAAAGGAGAAGGGAATACGAAGAGGAATTTGCCAGAAGTGTCAAACAGGGAGATGGAAGTTGGAATTCACTGGTCGAGTGTGCAACGGAAGCTGGCATCAAGGTGTGTGGAGAAACGAAGGGACAGCGAGGCAGAGAACGCGAAACCTGGTGGTGGAATGAAGCGGTTCAGCGTGCAATCAAAGAGAAGAAGGAAGCATACAAAGTCTGGCAGAGATCTGGGAATGAGACTGACCGTCATGCATATTGCAGTAAGAAAAGAGAGGCCAGAAGGTGTGTCGCAATTTCGAAGAAGAACGCATGGTTCAGGTGGAGTGAAGGATTAACAACAAGAGAAGGGCGCAACAGGATGTTCCGAGTTGCGGCACAGATGAAGAAAGATCGTGCAGACATACAGGGAACACGGTATGTCAAGGACGAAAGTGGTGCTATAAAGGTGAAAGAGACGGAGGTTAGAGAGACATGGAGAAGGTACTTTGATGGCATATCGAACGAAGGCAATGACATCACTCTGCATGACATCCCCCCTGCTGAAGGCCCAATCGCTGACTTCACGCTGGAGGAGGTGAAGGAAGCAGTGATCAGCATGAAGAATGGCAAAGCACCGGGTCCTTCCAACGTAAACGCCGAGATGCTTAAGTTGGCTGGTGAACCTGCAGTTGAGGCATTGCATGCCATTTTCCAGCACATTGCGCTCACCGGAGAATGTCCGAAGAAGTGGAGCAACAGCTTGACGGTCGCACTGTTTAAAGGGAAAGGAGATCCTCTGAGCTGTCACTCGTATCGGGGACTGCGACTACTGGAGCATGGATTGAAGATCTTTGAGAAAGTCCTAGAAAAGAGATTGAGAAGTTTGGTCAGCATAGGAGAACAGCAGTTTGCATACAGCCGAGGAAAATCGTGTACGGATGCAATCTTCATCATCAGAAGACTTCAGGAGAGATATATGGAAAAGAAAAAGAAATTGTTTCATATCTTCGTCGACCTCCAAAAAGCTTTTGATCGCGTCCCACGAGATGTCATCAGATGGGCACTCCGACGACAGAAAGTGCCAGAACACCTGATAAACCTCGTCATGTCCTTGTACGTAGACACAACATCGAAAGTGTGTGTTGCAGGTGGAATGTCAGAAGATTTCGGCATAGGTGTTGGTGTTCATCAAGGATCTGCCCTCAGCCCCCTTCTCTTCATTCTCGTAATGGAAGAAGCTACGAAAGATTGCAGAAAGGGAGGATTGATGGAGATGTTGTACGCAGATGACCTGGTCCTTACAGGCGGGAGCAAGGAAGAAGTGGAAGAAATGTTCAAGAAATGGAAGGAGGACATGGAAAGCAAAAGTTTGAAAGTGAATATCCAAAAGACGAAGATGTTGATCAGTGGCAGCGAAGAATCTCCTCCTCTTCAATCAAGAAGGTTTCCTTGTGGTGTATGCGGTCGCGGCGTAGGTGCCAACTCTATTCTCTGCCAAAGCTGTGATAAGTGGTGTCACAAACGCTGCAGTGGACTGAATTCTCTCACAGGCGTCACAAACTTCCAGTGTTCGATGTGTGTAAACAACGCAAGGAGTACCGATGAAGATGAAAGATGTGTGATAGACGGTGTAGAGATCGTCGTAGTGAAAGAGTTTTGTTATCTCGGGGATGTGTTGAGCTGCAAAGGAGGATCAGAGCGAGCGGTGCGAGCGAGAATTGCGTCCGCATGGCGCAAATGGAAAGATCTGGCAAGTCTCCTCAGGAACCGACACGTACCACTCAAATGCCGTGGACACGTGTATGACGCATGCATCAGACCCGTGCTGCTCTATGGTGCCGAATCATGGGCCCTCACACAACACCTGGCCCAACAACTGCGTTCGTCTGACAGACGGATGCTGCGGTACATGACCGGTGTCTCACTCTCCGATCGAGTTGATAGCGCTGAAGTAGCAGGCAGGTGCGGCCTCAAACAGCTGGAGGTCGTACTCAGAGAACGCAGGTTGAGGTGGTTCGGGCACGTGAAACGGAGGACAGAGGAAGAGCCGATTCATCGCGTGCTCAACGTGGCTGTCGAAGGTCCCAGGCCACGTGGCAGACCAAGAAGATCATGGCTGCAGACCATCCAGGAAGACATGAAGGAGCTGAGGCTGACAGTGGAAGACACACAGGACCGCGCCCGTTGGAGGAGTCTCATCACGTCCAACCCTCACCAAGGAGGAAAAGCAGACGTTAAAAGGAGAAAGTAAAAAAAAAGTAAGTAAGCTGTCATAAGTTAAATAACAAATGATATTTATTAAACAAGTGCACGTAAGTCAGCAATCATTAGCATGTTTAAGCTTATGATAACAATCACACTGGGCATAAAATATCAGCACAATCATTAGTTATACCGTGTGTTCCAAGAATTATTTTTGTAATATTATCATATTTATTGTAATATTTGTTCATTATCATTTCACTTGTCCGAAATGAAGGACTTTCACAATGAAATGGCAATGATGTCATTCATTAATTTTGTAGTTGTAGCAAATTATAATGCCCTTCACCAGAATGTCTGAAAAACGCAGTTAGCTCAGGGGAAAGTGAAATTAATTTGAGCACGTTCCGCACAAACTATTACAGATCAGTTCAAATCTAACCAAAATCCTTTGACAACACCCCATCAAAAGTCTACATGCATCAACTAAAAATGGACCTAAATTAACATTCCAAAGACTTGTATTTTTGAACATGCATGTAGTAGTGATATACAATCAAAATTACCATACTCCTACGAACGGATTTTTTTAATGATCTTCGTCAATTGCTGGCAGGCTAAGCGACCAATGATATGATTTTGTGAATAACGAAGTTGACTTCTAAGGATCACACTTTTAAAAGCATCTGCTGGAAAATGTAGGCCTAAACATAACAATAAGACTCAGCCAGTTTTTGAGTATAGTAGTATCTGAATGAAATCAGATTGCTCGAGTCGTGCTGAAGTCATTGAAGTCCAATTGAAAAGTTATATATAAAATTCAAATTTCTAAAATTTATGAAAGTGCTCTTCTTCATTATTCGCCACTTCAACGTTAGCGCGGCACCGGATCTAGATTTTAAATGCTGATGGTACGAATCGTTGACCTCGATCAAATGCTTTGAAATAGTAAGATATTCCATTTCATTTTTTGCTGATTGAAAATAGCACTAATGACATTGATGTTGTTTTATTCTCTCGAGATCTTCCGCGGCCTCTCGTCAGGAAAGTGCTGCCGTAATGACAAGATTGCATGCTGAATCACACTGGATAGTATACTTCACGATGGACTGAACAACACTGGTCTTGATTTGCACAATCGACAAGACAATACGATGACACTACGAAATGATAAAAGTGATACTGCTTGAAATGTACGAAAGTAATGAGCAATGAAATAATGATATGTTATGGAAGACGAACAATTAGGTCCATGGTTCAAGTAGTATCACTTTTGTCATTTCATAGTGTCATCGTATTGTCTTTTCGATTGTGTAAATCAATACCGGTGTTGTCCATCGTGAAGTGTATTTTCCTGCATGATTCAATAGGCAATCTTGTCATTACGGCCGTACTTTCCTGACCAGAGGCCGCGAAAGATCTCGCGAGAGTAAAGCAACATCAATGTCATTAGTGATATTTTTAATCAGCAAATTAATTGGGCACAAGTAATGTTTCACATTTCATTTTTTGCCACATCGTATATCGCGGTACCGGGTACAGATTTTAAAGACTGATAATACGAATTGTTGACTGCGATCAAATGCTGTGATATAGTAGAAATTTCTACAATTTTGCTATAGGCCTACTGTACAGTATCAAAAGTTGGAAAATTATGAACTCACAAAAATGCTACATGGCGCCTCTTTCGTAACTGTGATGACCAGTGACAATCATGTGTTCCTTTACAAAAACCGACTTGTGCACTGAATCCTTCCTTATCTTTCGCCGTTGAACAATAATAATTGCATTTTCAAATACATAATGGTTTGCAAGTTCATAGAATTAGATTGTACATGTATATGTACATAGCAGACCCTTCTGACTACACAATTTATTTACAATCGTGCTATGGCTGCACAGGCAGTAAAACCCAAAAACGAAAAACCGGGTGAATGACTGGTTATTGAATGATACCCTTGACCCAGTGACTTCATCGCTGGTATTTTTTTGGCAACGATTTCAGCAAGCGATTTCCTTAGACTTTCCGAGTGCAAGAATGATTTTATAAGTATTCAATCTGCCCGCAGCTCCATCACTGAAATCCATCCTCGAAGACATAATTTCATTGAAGAATACGACTTCGAGAACGGCTGCAATCATCAAAGAAGTTCTCTCAGCCCAAGTGAAAAATTCCCGCTCACCGCATCTCCTGCAAACTGATTGAACAATCTATATCTGTGGTGTCCTGTATCAGTGGGTGGGGCTATGCATCTCTGAACTCGCTGTACTGAAATGTACTTCCTTCATGCACAATCAAGAGTCACGTGACAAGAGACATATACATGTGGATGGTAATTAAGAAATGATCACAGTCAAAGCTCGGTAGCTAAGACCATAAATGCTAGGCTTTCAACGTCTTAATTAGATAATACCTTATATATGCCAAATATACAAAAAATGCCAGGGGCGTGTGATCTTAATTATCCGTGATTGAATTAACAAGATTCGATTGTATTGTTTTCGAACCAATCGAAGGTTTTATTTGTTTTCAATCTTTCGTACAATAGCTTTGTAAACAATAAATGGTTCAGTGGTCTGTAGTTTATTGTTTACATGGTTCTCTTAATCCATGGCATGTCGGCGTGGCTTGTGATGACTGCTTTTAGGTCATGCTTCAACATCATAAAGAATGCTACTATATTCCTTGAATTGATCATGTTACCATCATGAATTAACTTCACTGGTTCTTTGTAACAGATTTATAGTCGCCAAGATACCAGTTTCTCATGACATAGGGTCCTTGATATCTTTGATACATAAATTTTTGTGTGCATTCATAAGCCAATTCGCATCTTGTCATGTCTCATACTTCGTTTTCTTCAACTTTTACTTTCGGATAACTTCATTTCATTGACTCATTCTTTTATTGCTAAATTGCAATTTCGAAGACATTGTCCTCTTCATCAGCGACTTAAAAATACATGAAATTACACTTGTAGAATTCAATCAGTTATCGAAAGGCATTTTATTCAACATAAGGGTAAAGTGCCAGCAGACGCAAAAACAATTGTACTAACGACGCAGTGTTGTTGTCTGACAATGAATATCGCTCAATAGCGACAATGAGTGCAGATTCTGCGATGCGAGTATTATCCTTTCGTGCAATTAAGGAGGGAGCTGAACTATCGTTCACAATTGTGAAAAGCAATTTCAGTTGGCAGGGGACGACTTTTGACATGTTTGCTAATTCAGGTTTGCAAAAACCTAGTTGTCTCACCAATGTATCACTTAAAAGACACTTTAGGTGGTAGGATAGCTGTCGGTTAAGTCCAGGTTCGAGTCTGTCAGTTGATAATTAAAGAAATGATGGAGTGAGACGAAGTTTTCCAGGACGCTTGATCTCAGCTTCTCACGAGTGTGACTTTGATATTCTATTTCTTTTAGGTCGCGATGTTGAAGAAATATGGACCTGATGTGCCTGAAGACCGTCTCCTTCAACTTGTCCATGTGTTTTCTCAACTTCGGTCAATGGCTGATGAGGGTCAGTTGTCTTATCCGTACTCCACACGTGAGCTCGTCAGTATTGTTCGACATTTACAGGCATTTCCAAAGGAAGGCCTAGCGTCCGTCGTTCGCAATGTCTTCGATTTCGACGCATATAGTCCGGAAACGAAGGAAACATTGATTGAAGTTCTTCACAAGCATGGCATTCCGATTGGAGCCTCTGCGAATAACATACGTTTGGTGAAAAGCTTCCCATTGCCGCCTTTTCAATGCATTAATGTTTGGAAAATGGCGCCAGTTAGAAGTTCTGGCGGCGCAACAATGCAGTTGACAGCTTCAATCAGCCCTGTATCCGTGCGCGGGCCTGTACAGTTGCATCAGACCACCGAGACATTGGAGAGAAAAGAGGTCCGTAGTAAATTCTTTTCAGAGGAAGCCTTGAGTTTAAAAATTAAGATGGATGAGTATAGTGCTATTGGAGATGTTGCATTATCACCTCGGGTCCTCCACATCATACAAATTAACCCAATCTCTCTCTATAGTGTTAAAGCTCGTGCGGGTGGTGGCGTGGAAGATAGTGCAAAGATGCTTGACTTGAGCGATATTTTCCCGCCTATCGGGGCTGGTTTCCGACCACGTTTCCGCATGGCTACGCTAGGAAGCGATAGAGAGAAAGAGCATGTCTTGATACACGAGGAGACGACGAATATCTTGTTGCAGATAGACACTGTTGGAAGCCAAGTTTGGAGATTGGAGGGAGGCTCTGAGTCCGTTATGCCCGAACAGAAACTGAGGCGATCACCCTACCTGTGGCCACGCTCAGGAGATGAGCAGCACGCACAGGCTTTCAAAATGTGCTCCTCTTGGAGTTTCCCGAAAGATGATACGGAGCCTTTAGTGGCCTTCTATCAACACAAGGGAACAGAGGTAGTCATCTTCAACGTGTTCAGTGAAAATACTCATTCCCTCTCCCTACCATTGAAGGTTTCCGGTCTTCATATGCTTTCTCCTCACAACTGGTTAGTGGAGGAGGCAGATGGAGATCGATATTTTCTGTCTCGTTCTTCTGATGGTTCAGGTTCCTATTCCTTACGCCGAATAGAGACCAACAATGACTCGTCACCCTTTCAATACATCCTGAACTCCGCTGTATCACCTGATGCTCTTCCTGAGGCTGGGGAAGGTCGAGTAGCGCTTCGAAAGGATTCTCATATTGACCTTCTCATTAGTCACCTTGACGGAAATTCCCTCAAATTGTTTTCTGCACCTCTCAGTCCCGGACTGACTCCGAAGAAGTCGGAAGATCTGATTCCGATGCGACATGCGCATGTCTTCCTGGAACCATCTCAAATCTTGGCTCGTTCAGTGGATGAAGATAGAGTACCGGATGAGGCGAAGGTAAAGGACGTAGTTAATTACTTGGAAGTTATCAACGTCTCGGAGAGGAAGTTAAGTTATGTCCCGGTCACCCGTAGACATGCAGCACTCCCTCAAAGCTCGTGGCTGAGGTCAGCATGTCCGGAATTATTCGTCCGTGCAACTTCTGACGACGATGTGATCACCGTAGACCATACTGGAGCCATTCGAAGTTGGCAAGTTTCACCTACTAGGATTGATGCCGCTCTAAAGGCATGGAAGCAAATGCTAGGCGTAGATGACAGTGATGGAGGTAGGCATCTAATGTTGGAGAGAGATCTCGATCCCGATTTCCTCTCCAAATTGGAAAATATTGATCCGAAAATGGGCAAGCTGGATCCTGATGGAATGCCACATGTTGGAGGCAACACATGGGCAGGAGGAACAGGCGGTATGGGGACGGCAGGCCTTGGTGGAGCTGGAGGGCCCTACCGACTCGATGCTGGACACGATGTGCACCAGGTAAGTTCGATGATTTCAATTAATTAAAGGTATGCCGATCAGTAAATATACTCAAGACTCAATTCTAGGACCAGGCATTATTAGATAGAATGAATTTCAGTAGCATAGATCACTCAATTTCATGGTAATTTCTCCAAAACTATAGAAATTTGCTTTTGTCACATGTAGTACTGGGTCACAACTCTAGTTCATTTAATAAAATTGAAACTACATACGCATTGGGGATTTTATTATGACTCAGTTGCTACTATGCTACCAGTTGCAAAAAAGCTTGTGATCAATGTAGACAAGACGAAATGCATGTCTATTTCAAGAAATGTGTCAAATAAACCTGTGATGAATATACATGTAAATGACTCGTGTATCGAGCAAGTTGATTCGGTCAAAGTGCTTGGTGTGCATTTTGAAAATGACCTTCGTTGGGACAAACATTTCAGTGAGCTACATAAACGGTTATGTCGCACCATGTCTTTTATTAAGAAACTCAGAAACAACCGCAACAAGAGTGCTGTTATCTGGCAAGCCTATGTCAGCTTGGTTTTTTCACAAATTTTGTATTCATGGCCTGTAATATGTGACCTTCGCCAGAAGCACATGAAGAAGATCTTCAAAATTGATAGATTAGCGAGAAGATGGGCAGGAGCGGGACTGCGGAACAACAGTAGTGTGCATGAAATGCTTCAAAGACCTTGCATAAAACTAGCCAGGAAAGTTGCTAGTAACAGATATTGTCACCCGTTGTCACAGTTTTTCACCTTTCGTAGCAAAAGCATGTATGATCTTCGACAAACAAGAATAATGTTCCCTGTTAAACGTTCCTCTGCGCTGTACACGAATTCTTTTGTAAAGTATTCAAAATGTGTTTGAGAAGTTGTATCGCAAAATAATGTCATATACCGCTTTTGTATTGACAGTGAATAAAGCATTTTTTCTTTCTTTCTTTTTTCTTATACCTAACATACTTACTCCGTGGCCTTTACTGAAATAATTATAACAGTTATTTATAAGTACATCGTTCATAGAATCTTATGTCAAAGGAGACTATCTAAACTTTTATTTCCCAGTAGGCCCTACTAGACGTTGAAACGAAAAATATTTGTCTGCGTTGTAAGTCTCACGTCATTTGAGAGGAAAATCTCAAGGTTCTCCTCACCATATTTTGGACATTACGCCTGCGTCGAATTTGAATATTTATTTATTCCAAGATCAATAATGTCAGCTCTTGCAACGGCTATTCTATCCATTTAACTGATGAAGTATTCAGGTTTATTTGTAACTGTAAGACAGAGGAAGCATATTTTCAAATCTAGCACGATCGTGATTACGTTCGGTCAATATTTGGTCTACACATTTTCATATTTGATATTGGGATGGCCGATGATGATGCATGCAATATTCTCGCATGATCGTCACTTAGAACTTAGAAACTGCCTTTCATGGTATTAGTTCAGTGTGCCACTCCTTACTGGTTGTCAATTGGTTGTTAATGTGCGTTGTTCCACCTTGATGAAATCATTATCAACATTTCTTGTCATTCCTATTTCGTTACAATGATTGTCATTTAGGCTACCATTTATCCTATATACAGAATCTACTTTAAGAAGGAGTTTTTAAGAGTGTCGGCCATACCCGGTATGATCAATATGTATTAAAGTTTGCTAAACGCCTTTCCGGATAAAATATATGTAATTGATAACGGCCAAGTGTCAGCACTTGGCTGTTCTCAATTATATATTTTTTATCCGGAAAGGCGTTTAGCAAACTTTAATACATATTAAGTAAAGAACACTGGTCTCACCGACACAGCGATCTCACCACCGAAATGCCACGGTAGCGATTGATCATCGCCTTTCAAAATTCAATTACAGCTCACGTGTTTGTCATACCTACTTCAGAATTCGCTTTCTTTGTTAGTGCAATTAGAGTTTTTATACATGTTGACCTGCAGTGCAGACACTAGTAGCGAGATCATGGTACTTCTATTCTTTTCCCCCCACATTTCTGTTGTTGACACCCGGAAGGCTTCTCAGTCGTGTTGTAGTGTCACTCGGTGACAGATCAAGACTATTCTAAACCCAATGTGACTGACTTTTTTGATGATTTTGGAAACCTTGAAATGTGGGGGAGGGAAGAATAGAAGTACCGAGATCATCAATTAGACCGATAAAACACTAGAAGGCTACCGTGCTGTATACAACCTTACTGAAAAAAGTACCGCCTAAAATTACATTTTAATTAAACAGGCGTCATAATCAATATGCCGTATCTGTAAAATGAAATTTGAATATTCAGTTTTTTGCTGTATATGCCAAGCTGTCATGGCATTGAAAATCACACACGAACCAGATTTCTCAGTGTTTGCGCGAGAAATTTCGGTTCCGATCCCGTTATAATCGTTTTTTGATGACGATTATCCGAATCAGTTACCAAAAACTTGGTCCTATCAGTGATCATCTGATTTCCATTCCATTTTGATAGACGTGATTTTACATTTTCAAAAATGACTTATGCATCAACGACTACATAGTGCTGTGTGATTTTTTCTTATCCATAAACTTTGTTATTATTTGACGCACATGCTATTTGACATTTGACTTTGACGTTATAAAAACTTAGCACCTAAAGTGACTCTTTAATGCTGACTCCTAAACCTGACGTATAATACCGAGTAGGAATCGTTTTATAATTTTCCGCAATCTGATTGTAATAATCCGATTTGACAGGAATCGGATAGAAGGAGATTTAGTCCGAGTCTTCCACGTCTGCGTAGTCGATAATAAAAACAAATAAGCATTCAATTCTTCAATTGCTCTGAGTGGTTCGTTACGATTATATCTAATCAGATTACGTCATACATTTATGTGCCCCATACAGGTCAATGGGCAATCCTTACAGCATAGATATTCCCTGCCCGCACTTTTTAATGTTGGAATGCAGTTTGTGCGCTGTCATTAACCAAAATTAATTAATATTCCAGAAGATTCAGCAACATTATCTTATTATATGCTTGAACAATACACATAAAACTATGTTTAGTATTTGACAACAAAGGTATATTGAATACCTGTATAACTATTAGGTCAATAAAAAGACGCCAACACCCTTGATTCCACGATCGCACTCGCCTGACACACGAATCGAACTGAACTAATGAATATTTCAATCACTCATTCCTTTTGAACCTTCGGCTGTAGTGAAGAAGGTGTTGACTCTTCTCCACCGCAGACTTTGGTTCGATTCCTCTGTAGGGAGTGTGCGGCCGGTGAATCAAGGGTGTTGCTGTCCTTCAGTGACTTAACCATTGTCATTCTCTTTAGATGTGTTCGGTATTCTTTTGGGATTCCTGCGAATCCATCAAGTAGGCGAGTCCTGATGGCGAATTGACGGAATCCTTGAATTTCGGATTCGTGCCCAGTCTTGCTGTGCACTGAATTTCACACATTTCTTTCAGGTCTCAGATGAAGTGAAAAAGGCGGTCCCTGAGCATGTTCGCGCCGCGGCTCGCGAAGTTGCTCTAAAGACGTGGCGGCAACGTCTGAAGGAGATTAAAATGTCGGAATACGATGGTGAAGTTTATGCTAAATATCTGAACAAAGTACAGAAACAAATAACAGCTCTCCGCATGGTTCTCGACACTTTACAAGCCAAAGGCAAGGAACGACAGTGGTTGAAAAATAAAGCCGAGGGAGAGTTGGACGACAACAAATTAATAGAAGGTCTTATCGGTGAAAAGTCCGTATATAAAGTAAGTTTTTATTTTTGTCCATTCTACAAAACATGGGAGTGAGGCTCGCAATTATTCATGTATAGGAGTTTCGCAACCCAGTGGTACGCACTAATGTGAACTTCGACAAAAGTTTTACTAAAGTAGCTGCATGTACTACATCTTGCGGTCAAAAGAACATAGAATGATTAAAACAGTTCCATTGCGTGTAATTTGCAGGGCCGACTAAATATGCATTAACAAATGATCGTTTTATGCGCGTAAAAATGCACTTTTATGCAATAAATACCGTATTAATGCAATATCATTCTGATCATAGACATCGCTAAACTGTACCAGCAAGAAATAGATGCATGCATAAATGGTGGATAATCTGTCAGAACTTGGAGGTCATTCCTAATACACAATGCGTTCAGATGTTTTCCTTAGTCATGCTACTGCGATTGCTCCTCATAAATGCCTCGTATTCGGAAAAAGCTATCTTAACATCAGAGGAGGTAACTGGAGATCGTCCTTCCTATGAATATCCTTCAAAGTCCTTCTGCATTTTTAATGAAATAGTCGATATTACAATACCAAGAAATTCACATTTCAAATTATCTCACCTAAAATGGGGCACAGTTGGGTATGACTCATAGAATAAGAAATAGTTGTTCTGGACCTCGCGAACACTCTCGATCATAGAAATAGATTGTTTATCTGAAGTTGACTAGAATGGAAATTGACTCAAGGTCGCGGCACATCCGGGGGAACTAAGTTGGGGCATGAGCCACCAATGAAGAGCTTAGAATTGCACATGTGACTGATTCTAAACCAATCATACTGTAGTTGACAAGTGTATCTAAGTGAAAATGCGTGCGATTTTTGTGCCACTATTGTGTATTGCATGAAGCTTTACTTCCATTCTAGAGATTCTATTATTATCAATTTCTATGCTCTCGATTGTCTTTTGACTTTAGACTGAAACCTGTAGCATTGTCTCGTTCTTTACTGTGGTTGAATAGTATTCACGTTATCATTCATTGTTGAAGCAATACATTGGTTCTGACGTCATTTCCTGTTTTGATAAATTCAATCAGTTTCACAGCGTTTCCGATAGTTACATTCTGCAGCATTCCATAGAAATCTTGCTTCGTGACATTGATGAGAAGTGGTATAAGTTGTGACCTGTCATTGTCATATATCGAGCATTCACATGTAAAATGGAATACAGTTTCTATTGTTCCATCATTGCAAAACCTACATTTTCTTTCTTACTATTCTACTCTGATTGCTCTGTAACTTCCTTTTCTTACCGCTAAATCATGATTTCCGTACAGCATTTTCAACAATAGTGCAATGTCATTTCGTTTCAAGTTAAAAGTTCAGCAAATCATATTTAAAAACTATTTTTCATTGGATGCATTTTTAAGCAATTAAAGCTGAAATATGCATTTCTATGTATGATGCATATTTGGTCGGCCCTGGACTAATTCGTCAATCAAGTCAGAGATGAACATGCTTCTGTACTAGTACTACGACCAGTTCCTTCCTTACAACTTCTACAACCCAGTACTAAAAGAAGACTGGTTGGTACAAAAGTAATGGAGAATTTGCAGACGGATAATTCCAATTTTGAAATTCACGAGCTGAGTCGGTCAAAACCCTCGAGGCGATGAAAACCCGTTCCTTCCAGTGGACGAACGAAACGAGCGAGAATGTGATTTCATGAAATATTTTAAATTAAATTGGAAAGGCAAAATAATGCATACTCATTCCAAAGAAATGTTTCTGGCAACGGATTGATCTGCGCCTAGTCTCTCTCGTCTACAAATGTGTTAAACCTATTTTGACAACTTAATAGAAAAATGTTTTGTCACATAAGGAACCTTAAAAGGTATCTCAAACGAAAGATTCATTTCTCTTTATCTTGAAGCCTTTTCATGACGACCTGGCAAGCTAAAGTATATCCGACCGCCAGCAAAGCCATTGTAGATTTGATATAGAAATAACGGGCATCACTCCAGGTTGTAAAATACGATGATGACTGTCGTGCTATTCATAAATAGATTTCAAGCAATAAGTTGCTCATGTTCTTTAGTTAATCTGCAAAAAAACTGACTTGAGCAAAGATCGGCAATGCTAAAATATGATATCATTTTATTTTTGAAAAATGATATAAAATGATGTCATCAAAAATTTTTGTTCCATTATATTTTCTAAATATAGATTCTTCGCATTTTGTATTGAAGCAAATCTAGTCTATTTCGCTTGGTCTACCCATGGCCTTCCCCACTGGTTGATTCATGTAGCGAGAAGCAAGTCTATTGTCTTATACTAGTTTTGAGGAAAGCCCAAAAGCGAGAGATGTTTACTTTCTTCGTTTATTGGAACGATAGCTGTTCCAATAAACGAAGAAAGTAAACATCTCTCGCTTTTGGGCTTTCCTCAAAACTAGTATAACGAATGTCTGGCCCTCTGTTCAGTGAAGTCTATTGTCTGTCAGTCTGTCTATCACACAAATTGTCAAACAACTCATTAATAACTGTCTTGATGTTTTTGAAGTCTTGACTACAATCCAAATATTTTTGCCCTTTCTTCGTACTTTATATACTGTTGGCCAAACCAACTGCATATTGTAGGCGTATTTGTAATTCGAGTGTATAAAGCTTAAATCAAAACTTGCGATGTCTAATGTATAGGCCATGGGCCCTACCTAACTTCTGATATACGAGAAGCTTTGTATGACTAAACTGCTTTCTTCGGTCTTCCATTATTTGGAATATATCGATGCTGCATGCAATCAAATTTCAACTTCATTGCTAAGAGCAGTAAAAGTAGCATGGTAGCAGTGTAAATCGAAAAATTCGTATGACTAGATCTATTTACGGTGCAGGCCTACGTATATTTCACTAAAAATGGTATACTTTCATTGTGAAAAATAAAATGATATCATTGTCGATCATAGCTTTTGATGAAACGAAGTAAACGACAATTAAGAGTGATTAAGAATTGATGTCGTGCATTTATTTGTTGTGATTTGTTAAAGCATTTGATCTGTTCTTGCTTTGATAAACGATCAGGAACAGAAACGTATGCAAAATTTGTAGTTTATCATAGCTTACTACTTTCGGCATGAACACTTCGGTAGAGAATTCTGACATTCTTGGATATGGTCATCCCGCCCACTGCCATAGCACATCGTATAGAATGACTGTCTGCTGCTAATTTGTGCATTTGATATTGAACAAATTAAAGGAATATTGTCATCATATGATAATGCTCACTCAATTTTGATCTACGGAATTTAATGAGCTGCTTGTCTTTTCCCATGATTACTGCATTAGCGAATAAGAAGTGTAAGACAGATCCTAATGAAATGAGAATAAAGTGTCCTTCTCAACTTAATTTGATGAACTGAGTGAACTTAGAATTGTGTTTGAATACTTTTCTAAGAAGAGTGCGAAAAAGCTTGTAATTTATAGTCTGCTCACAAATTGTTATTCGTTTAAAGCTTTAATGTTTTGTAAATTTGCTTTTTTATTTGGCTTTTTAATACTCTCATCATAACGGTACTAATTGCATGCTCAATTAGAAGTTAAGTTTTGAAAAAACTGAAGGCAATTAAGTGAGCTCTTAGGTAATCTTAACTTGTAATAATGAAATTCAATGTTTGTGATCGCAATTTCTTTTTAATTTATCATTATTATTTGATGCTTCTAATGAACAAGAATTAACAGTTTTTATCGTCTTTGTCCATTCATCTTTACGATTTTAGCTAAACTCGATGTCGATTATCAGAAATTTGCATTCAATATACAGACCAATCAAATAAAAATCAAAACTAAGTTGACTTAGATCAAACTCTTCTATACCTACCAATCCTACCAGCCGCACATCTTTTGCATGGCAATTTGATCTATTGTTTATTTAATTTCATTGTTGTTAATTGCATTCACGACATGGCTTAAGATGCTTTGGTGGACAATCGATGCCCGCTACTTGCCTCAGTGTTGGCGGTCACAATTGTGACGAGTTATATATTCATTGATTATTATTACCTTGACAACTGATGTGTGGTGGTGAGGTATTGATCCTGCCAATTGACAGAGTCGCGTAAGTGGCTCGTAGCTCAGTTGGTTAGAGCACGGGTCTAGTTAACCTTGGTCGTAGTTTCGAATCCTACCAGCCGCATATCTTTTGCATGGCAATTTGATCTATTGTTTATTTAATTTCATTGTTGTTAATTGCATTCACGACATGGCTTAAGATGCTTTGGTGGACAATCGATGCCCGCTACTTGCCTCAGTGTTGGCGGTCACAATTGTGACGAGTTATATATTCATTGATTATTATTACCTTGACAACTGATGTGTGGTGGTGAGGTATTGATCCTGCCAATTGACAGAGTCGCGTAAGTGGCTCGTAGCTCAGTTGGTTAGAGCACGGGTCTAGTTAACCTTGGTCGTAGGTTCGAATCCTACCAGCCGCACATCTTTTGCATTAATCTCATTGTTGTTAATAACCTTATGATGACTTAATTTTCACGGATGCTCGCCTTATTGAAGTTGTATGAATCGAATGACAAGCGACCATTGTGAGAGAGCTTTTCAACTGTAGGTCATGTGACCAGCATTGTCTAGCAGCGCAATAGCTTTAAGCTGAGCATGAAGTATTGCAATTGTAAAATTTGATAAGTTTAAGAAACTTTTGATGTTCTCATTTCTTACTTCACTTTTCACCATTAACATGATCAAAAATTGGTTGAATACTGCATGTACGTTATATCGCTCGCAGTATAGTCAGGCCGCTGGCAAGATTTCCTGCAAGGAACGAGACCGAAGATGAGACTTTCCTATGGCTACTACATATCTAGGTATGCGTCTCAGTGATCGACCATGTCTGTGCAGTCGATTTGAAATTCAGCCAGAACGGACCCGTTCCCGGGTATCCGATTTGCTACACGACCGGACAGAAGCCGATGGCTCAAATGGATGAACCTCGCAAACGATCCAGTCGACCTGAACATGAACATGAGCCCGGGTATCAATCGGTGTCAACTTCGATTGTAGGATCTACCTGTCCTAACCGTTACCCTGCTTTTACCCAAAACCTCTATCAGTGCCAAGCCTTATAACCTAAATGTCTGTGCCTACTCACTATCCGACCGTTATCACTACATCACTATACTATTATAGTTTTTTTTCTTGCTATTTTAACTCTTATGGTTTTGATTTCCCTTACTATTATAGCCATGAGGTGTACATCATTCTGCTAAAGCCTCATTTTCGGCCTCGTTCCCTGCAGAAATTCGTTCTGACTGTCGGAATAGTGGCTTCATATTCAAATTTATGGAAAGCTCGAATAATTCATGCAGAATGCTGCAAAAAGCATTACTTTGGAAATTGATAGACTTAAAGCTATTCACCAAAATTGTGGACTTATTCACATTTGATCTTTCAGCGGCGAGGAGAGAAAGAACCCGAACCAGGTACGCCTCAGCAAAAGCCTAAAATATTACGTGTAGTGGCTGATGTGAGCGGAAGCATGTATCGCTTCAATGGACACGACGGACGAATGGAGCGTCAACTAGAGAGTATTCTCATGTTGATGGAGGCACTGCAAGGTTATGAGTCGCGTCTCAAATATGAAGTATTTGGGCACTCAGGGGAGGGTCCGATGTGGCCATTCGTCAAAATTGACAAAACGCCTGCAAATAACAAGGAGCGTCTGGATGCTCTCATGGTAAGGCAAACAGAAAGATTTTGAGAATACAATGCACTCCGGATAAGCGGGACGGTTTGGTAGAAAGATTTCTTTCCCGCTTATCCGAAGTTCCCGCTTGAGCGGAGTAACAATGTTCGAGATCATTTTAGCCTGAATAATTATTATGTGAGCCAAAATTTCGCTGTTCTATTGAGAGTAGCGCTTGCACATGATCCTACAGTCTCCCAAAACCATCCCGTTCAAGGGTTTAAGATAGAAAAGCATCTGTGTCTATCTATTGCATATATTTGTTACAAAGAGTTGTAAAAACACGACATAATTGTTGAAACTTATTGGTCAGTAGCGCAAACTTCTCTCTAAAGAAGAATGGAATCTATTGTCAACTGTTTTCTTTTATCTTTCCCTACTCGGGGGATTTTAGAAGCCCTGATAAGTTTGGCCTTCTGCTCAAGAGAGAAAACGCGTGTTGGCTCGTTGACACGTTGTGAACTGGTGCATGAATGAATTTTTAGGATTTCTGCATAAGCAGATGAACAGCAATTACTTGTAAAAATAGATGCATTAGACTGCCTCTTATTGACCAAACGGAAAAAGAAGGTTCAATTATAAAATCGCTTTCCTTTCTCATCCAATGCGAAGGTGTCTTGGAGCAGGGAATGATTTTTTGTCACGCAGCACTGTCATGGTGCATAAGGACAAGTGGTGAGAATACAAATACGGATTTGATAATCACTTAATGTGCAGAAGTTCAAATCCAGCTATCCACAAAAAATTAGTAAAAATAAAAAAAAGGTCTCTCGAAATCTCTCCCTCTTAACCGGATCCTTATGCATGTACTGGGAATGTTTCTTGATTTTTCTCCTTCTTAAGCGGAATCCCCGCTTATCCAGAGTGCACTGTTTATACCTAAAAATGATGGTGCATTCAATAAACCAAGTGATATTGACACATTGCAATATTCATAACTTCAGCCCTGTCGCGACTGGCAATGCGTGGATAACTGGTGCCACCAATATCATGATTGATGCTCGAACTGCTGCCCCTTTTTAATTTGTTACTGTGATAATTCTGTCACTGTTACTAGCAGTCACAAGTAAAATAGCGTGACAATGTCTATCACATAGGAGCACGCCCTCACCAGATTCATGAAATATCTTTGACTTTAGGATTTTTATCTGAAAACTTCGTGCTTAAGTCTACATGGATATGATCCGATGAATTTCGGAGCACAGGAAAGTGGGAATGTGTTGATATCTCCTCACTTGTTCCGTTGTACAGCTTTACAATATACAGCAACATCTATACTACAACAGGTACACTAAGTTTAGTATTCTAAATTTTTCTAATATAATGGCATTGCTCCCGTCATTCGCTGTGGAATCCCCGCATCTATTATGCACATGTGCTCTCGCTGCGGTTCAAAAGTGGATGGTAATGGCACGCATTGATTCCTCTGCCCTAGAACCACTAGTCATCCATCACCTTCGCCATTCGCTAATGATCGATGTGTTGGACAGGGCAATAGTTGAAACCTGCAGTACTTTTGATTGAACAGAGCATTAAACCTGCTGTCGTTATGGGGAATGGGCAAGCCGATTGCGTGGGATGTTACTTGTGCTTATCCCTCTGCGAAATCGTGGGTCTCTACTCACTACTTCCTCCAAGGATCATCTGTGGCAACCGCGGTTGAACGTAGGAAATTTACTAAGTACGAAGACCTTAACGTTCGTCGACTTGTTCTTGCAGCCTGTCTCCGTTTAGACTTATGATGGCTACGGAGAACTTATGCTCGTGTTTCTAATCGCCACTAAGACTCCAAGTACAAGGCCTCCATGATATTTAAATCAAAGCTATTAGAGGCTTGAGCTAGTATTTTGACATTTTCAGCCCTACAGCTACAATGGCAATTTAAACTATTGTCAGAGATAGTCGACATTTGTAGACTGTGCTCCTTAATTCTAGCATTCATGTGTCGTAATGTTCTACCAATGAAGGTAGTGCGAGGATCAACCTCACAAGCAAAACGGTAAACCAAACATGACTTAGGAGCTTTTGGATTGCGATCTCTGTTCGAAAAGTTTTTCTCAAATTTATGGCAGATAAGCACCCACCTAATTTGAAGATCTTCGTCAATTTTATTGAAGATACTTTGTCATCTTTACTTAAAGTAGATAGATTGCATGCCAAAAACGGTATTTTTATAGTATGGTAGTAATAAGTATATTTTGTCTGCATTGGAGCTTCAATTTTTTATCTTAATAATTCTTAATAATGTTTTGAATAAATTGCAACGGATATCCGTTGTTCCTAAAAATAGAGTTTCCCCATTTCCCTGTGGAATTTCTCCGAAGACGAGAAAACAATATGTGTCTATTTATCAGAGTGCTTAGTAATCCTCTTTTCCACTGCAAGGGGTGATGAAATTCAAAATTAAACGCGTGCATGTGGACTTCCTAAAAAACCGTGGTGACCAGACTGGTGCGCAGTGTTCCGCCGTGTGTAGTAGCAGAAGGCTTGGGCTGAGGCTCTCAGAACGGTGAAGTCAGCTCTCCACTGGTTAGTTGCAGGACGGTACACAAGGCTGCATCGTGCGCCAATATTAGCTGCTACTCCTTGTATGTGCTTTTTGTAGGTCACAGCTGTCTAATGTAACACAAAAGTACTTTGAGGTCTTGTCGTAGAGTATTCTTTGCTGTTGGAAGTCAGGTTCAGTTCACAATCATTCACTCTGTTTGTTAAGTAGAAGGCGCTGCTTGCTGTTTTACTTGTATTCATTTTTAATCGCCATTTTTGAAATTAATCTCCTAGATCTTTCAGATCTGAACTGAGCGCTTGTTCATATCTTTTGCTCATAGTGCGGGGCAGATCTAACGTGCTGTAGAAGCTAAATCACATACTCATTCATAGAGTGTACAAGTCGACAATTCAGCTTTGCTTGCTGTCGTTAAGTTGCCAATCTTCTATCCCTTATGATACATGTGCATGCTGGGATTAAGCTAAAAAAATACACTACACATTTCATAGGCGAATATGCAAGTAAATCTTATTTAGGACTGTATAAATATTAGTACAACTAAATGGGTATGTGCAAATACCTTCATCAAAGTCCAAACTACATAAACTACAAATAATAATAATATATCTGAAATCATTTCTAAAAATTATTTCAAGCCTGTGACAGTCCTGTAAATTTGACTTAAAACGCTGATTGGTTTATATGCCTGTGCTTTTGAAAGAACATTGATACATTTAAACTACATGCAATTTTGATTTATCTGAATAATGATGCATGTAAATATATTGCCAATAACTTGTATTGATTCCGTGTGTACGACATTTTTCCAGAGTCTGCTGGCACATTCTCAGTTTTGCATGTCCGGTGATCACACCCTGGAGGCAGTCAAGGAAGGGATCAAAAGCCTTAAAACCATGGAGGATGCCGATGAGCGATTTCTTATCATTTTGAGTGACGCCAATCTTGATAGATATGGTATCAATCCGAAGTCTCTGGCACGTTTGTTGACTTCCGAACCGAAAGTTAACTGCTATGCTATTTTCATTGGTACTCTGGGTAACCAAGCGCAGTGGCTGAGCAAAAGTTTACCTGCTGGTCACTCGTTTGTGTGTCTTGATAATAAACAACTACCTCAGATAATGCAACAAATATTTTCTTCTACTATTCTTTCTACTTGACACGATGAATTCAATTTTCTCGTGAGATGAGATGTGAATGCTGATATCACATAGAATGGCGCCTTTGCGTGAAGATTGTACCGGTTTGTAGATATGTTTTTAAATTCAATACAAGAGTTATGAATGACAGATTTTTTTCTGATGAAGATTGTGCCTATTTTAAAGATGACAAAAGTAAAAGGATGAACAGTTGGATGACGCAACTGTACATACAGTACCGCGGACATCAGACAGACCTGATGACTTGCTGCAGCAAGATTAGAGCCATGGGATGCTCGAAAGTAATTCTGGGAATCTCCGTATCTTCGGGATTTTCATGATGGGGTCTCGTCAGATAGTGAAAACGCACCGATGCTTGCTATGGCTCGTTCGTGCAGTCCAATTGGCAACTGCACGAAAAAAGTAAATTTCCACACGTTATTAACGTTCGTTTATGGGGTGGATTGTCCACACCAGCATCAATTTCATTGAAGATTATTGAAAGACTATTGAGTGTTGATGAATGATATTCCATGGCTTTACTACATAATTAATGTTTACTACGATGCAGGCATTTTGATTTTACATGGATATCTTATATCCTTTTATTAAGGGTGCAATCATCAATTATACTTATGTTTGGGGTGGATTTTCCACCCCATACGCATTCTCCCTATTAAACATTCAGATATGGACCTAGCTGTCCAGATGTCCAAATAGTAGGTCTTCACAAGTAGGACTGTACATGCTGATGAAATACGTAATTGTAAAGTGGAAATCATTCTAGTGATCTTGTACAGGCAAATGTTAGGCAGGCTTACATGCTGGCTGCTGCATGCATGGAAATTAACTCAACTTTCGGCTTTTAGGCCAATGGCATATTTATTATTTAGTATTCTTGATCTGTCTAGAATGGCCCTACGCCATGCATGTTTTCTAATATTATTGATGTTGCGACTACATGTAGTAGGCCTATTAAGCTAGGATTCTCTACCATCAACGAAGCCCTGGTCAAGCTCGAAAATAGGATCAGCACTATGAATCTTATTTCTTCGAAATTTCGGTTATCAACCTGTGGACAGAAACGTTCGAAGCACATCCAGCATGGTCATCTTCTCCCATCTACAAAGATCGCCATGAAAAATCTCGGTTACAAGTTAGAAAATGACACAGCATTATGCCTAGTTCAGGAACCTGAAAGAATGCCTAAAAACCTATCTGTACGACGTCAAGAAGGACAGGAAACATTTATTTGTTGTAAATCGAATTATTAAATATTGAGTTGCATCGTCAATTGAAAAATGGAAACAGACCTGAATAGCTGTTATTTCATCCAATATCAGGATTCCTATATACGGAATTGACTGATCATGATAGTAATGCAGGTGAAAATATAGTATTTTGCAGATCCTCCGTGCCATGACATCCTTGGAGTTGTTTAATTAGAAATTCGACAGTTTGCTACTATACTTTCATGCTCAAACTCAAGAGTATTTAATTCTTTAGCGTGATCATATCACATTAAGCAACCTTCCACTAGAGAAAAACAATACAATCAAAGACAATGATTTCAATTGATTCTGATCATAAATAGGTCCACATCGCTATTGAGATTCAAGAAATGAAGAATGAATTTAGTGAATCATAAAATCATGCCGGTGAAAATTGAATAAAAAATTTGAAATTTCAGCCAAGAAAGCACGAATAAGATCGCGACCTTTTCATGGACTTCCAGTATAATAGTCCGGGAGCTAGCGTGAAGTTGTGCAGGGAACGAGGTAGTACATAAAACTTTCACATAGCATAGTACACCTCTAACCTACTGCAAAACTTCGCGTCTGCCGGATCAGATCATTTGCTTTTCAGAAGTAGAGATGATAACAAAATCTTATGTATTTCCAATGGCAAAATTGTGACATCTGAGGTATTGACTCCATTTTTTCGAGTTTTTGCTCATAAAAGTTACACAAATTGGTATTTTGTTGAGCTGGTTATTATAGAAATCATCTACAGATCATGATCTTTCAAATGAGCTATCATTCAGTGACAGAGGATGAAGTAAAGTGTGCAAGCAGACACTTTTCGTTGGTGTAACTGCAAATTTTAACATAGAAATTTCAGGAAAATTGTAGATATGCCCTAACAAGTAGTGTCTGTTTGCACACTTTACTTCATCCTCTGTCACTGAATGATAGCTCATTTGAAAGATCATGATCTATAGATGATTACTATAATAATAACCAGTTCAACAAAATACCAATTTGTGTAACTTTTATGAGCAAAAATTCGAAAAAATGGAGTCAACACCTTAAATGTCACAATTTTACCATTGGAAATACATAGGATTGTGTTATCCTCTCTATTTCTGAAAAGCAAATGATCTGATCCGGCAGACGCGAAGTTTGGCAGTAGGTTAGAGGTGTACTATGCTATGTGAAAGTTTTATGTACTACCTCGTTCCCTGCACAACTTCACGCTAGCTTCCGGACTATAATATGAATCATGAAATTCCCTTGATAATCAGCTTAATTTTCGCTTCGTTCGGATACTTGCAAATATTCATTCCTTTTGATATCCAACTTGTTTCATACCACCTATATAGGGGAGTCATCTCGGTAGTACATACAGTAAATTTGAATGGAAATAAATATAAATAGTAAAAAAATTGACTTTTAAAACTGCTAAAATAATTTTTTTGGACCACGGGAACGCAATTCCAGCAAAAAACTAAATCTTTTTAGACGAAAATTTTCACTGTATACAGATACTTTTTTGAGTCGACACTCTATCTACATCACTACTCTATGCTGCAAATCTGCCGCAAATATTCCCGGTTTTTCTTTATACATCAACTCATTGATAAATTGACTTGAAGTTCATCGCCATGCGGCAAGAATCAATATCTGGATGCTTTTTAGGATCTAGCAACATTGAACAAGGTCGATGCCTAAATAAGCTACTGATAATGACAAAAAACAAACCGTTGCCGTACACTCTTTTTCCACCAACCTACACAAAACGAAAAGTTGGATTTCTGTGCCTACAATTACCACACAATACAATGCAGATTTGACAATTATCAGCCAGAAGATATCGCATATTCTGGTTTCTCTTGTTAAACCACATACAAACAAATCAAAGAGTCGGATTTCTGTGGTTTCTCCCATTGAGACTGACATTCTTCCATGGATGCATAATTTTTTTTATGTCAGTGTTTAAACACAACGTTTTCAAATTGTTCGAAAACGTGCGAGTCGATACGCTCTGAATGCTAGCTGATACTGCAGAATGATATGTTATGATTCGTTTAATTGAGACTGTTGTGAAAAATAGTAAGTTGGAATCCATCAGTTTTTTTCTCAGCACTTTCAGAGTATTTGTTTTGTAGGTCTGTGAAAACCTAGTAATTTTTCCATATCCAACAGCCATTTTACTACGTAGTAGAGATGTGTACGGATCATCCAGACGAACCGTGAGCCTATGTTTTCAGACCGAGCTGAGTTGTGCGTTGTTGTGGCCCAGTCGTAATATTCATTTTGTGATTTTTGACATTTGATTCGATAGGCCACTACACATCGGCCTATACATATGCCTTTTGTGAGTGGAATGAGAGAAGTCTTTTGTATCGATGAAATACTTTTTTATTAGGTCGAGGCCCTTCGGACGCACTAAGCGACCATCATCAGGTGAAAGCAGTCACTAAACTGAACATCCACAGAATTATATATTTTGCTTGTCTGCTTCGGTTTGCTAGTAGTGAAATTAATACGAAATTGACGGCACATCGAGGAACCTATTAAGTGGGCAAAAAGGAATCCGTACACCTTACAGAGATGGGAAAAAAGTCGTGCTTCGCTTGCGGATTAATGTGAGTTCCAGCAAAGTGCTTCGATTGCCAAAATTCCTTCAGATTCGAAGAATTCAGATCATTGCCCACAAGTTTTCTCCATAATAATTTTCTCCTTCCGAACATCATTAAATAAGTAGCAGGCGTACGAAAATTAGTTCACTTGGTGATTTCACATCCTCTCCTCGGCATTGCTCACTGGACAGTGCGTACATTGAATCGAAGCCAGGCATCGATGTGTTTTGGTGTGTGCGAAGTGATATCACAGCACGCACGCATCTCTCACTAGCTCTGGTGTCCTCTGCTGACAGCTTATTGTTTGCCATTTCCAATAGCCAGCGATACACGAATTATCCATTTGAGAAGGAGTGTTCTGTGATGTGCCATTTCGATATTAAGGTCACGCACAATTCTTCCTTTCTAGGAAACCGAAGCGCGCGCAGATGAATCTAATTCTGTGTGAACATCAGTACACATCAGTAAGTCATTCTGTGTGAACATCAGGAAGTCATGGCATACTGCTGAACAAGAGTCATGTGGAACTGGACGGCAGAGCATAGAATTACAGAAGAATGTAGTAATCACGTTACGTACATAAAAATAACATTAAATGACCACGGTTACAAAAGAACAAGAGAGACAAAAGAAAAAATGAAGTAGCTAAAAACTTCACAAGTCACTCAATGAACGCTTTGGTTTGAAGCCAGTCAACACATTGAAGAACAAGTTCGTTCGAATGCGCCCAAATCCAGCAAAGAACTTTGGCATAGTCTACCATCTCCCTTGCTCAGATAGCCAGTGCACGTGGTCCCACGTTGGGGAATCGAGCCGGTCCTTGAAAGAGAGAAGAAAAGAGCACATCAGGGCAGTCAAAGACATGGATGTTGAGCCCTCTGAAGTTGTCATCGTAGCTATCGCATGTACACTGTTCAAAAAGTCTTCGTACAAAATTTTTTAATCTTATTCTGAAGCGATTTTTCGTAGGTTCTAGCAATAGTTTGACATTTCTCTTTGTTGTAATTGTACACATGCTCAAAACTTTCTCTGTCACTCGAATTTAAAAAAAATGTCTGCTTCCCTGCCTGATGGGTCCTAATTAACAAAATCGGGTACTATTTTTCTAAGCTCGCTCCAGACTAGATATCCTACAGCATCAAAAAAATTTTAATTATTGCTGCGATAGATAGCGATGTGCTTTATCTGATGGTGCAGAAATGGTAAAGAAAGATGAAGAAATGAGGTCAGCAGAGTTATTAGAAAATCAGTTACTTTTTGGGATTTTCAAGTTTACAAACTTCAAAATCGCAAATTTGCAAATTTGGCGTTAATAAGGCTATGTATCAACTTTGCAGGTCTAAAACCATCGATCGATATCATTGTATTTGTATGTAAACATGCAAGTTACTGACAATGCACTATGACAGTAGTCTGCCATTGATGTCAATAGATATACTAGCAATGTCACTATAAAGAAATCTATGGCTATTCTGAGCGGCATTAGATCTTCAATAGTCTTTTTGATTGACTCAAGAAATGAAACATGAATTTAGTGAATCATAAAATCATGCCGATGAAATTTGAATTAAAAACTTGAAATTTCAGCCAAGAAAGCACGATAAGATCTCAACTTGTCCTTGAAGACTTGCAGGGACTTGCATTATATTACAGTTCATAAAATTCCATTATCAGCTGAATTAAGATACTTGTTTGCAGATATTCATTCCTTTAGATATCCAACTTGTTTCATACTACTTCTAAAGTGGATTCATCTTGGTAGTGCATAGACATAAAAAAACTTAGCTTTTAAAAACTGCTCAAATAATTTTTTGAACCGCAGGAACGTAATCTCCGTAAAAAAATAAATCTTTTCATATAAAATGAATCTCTGACCATCAAACAGGTTCTCAATCAAGTCAGCAATAGCCGCCAAAGTCTGGCGCACAGCTGTAAATGTCGGCTGCATCAAGGAATGAGCAGGGTTTTTATTATATCAGTCCGCAATATAGCGAGCACTATCTCGGAGATGATCAATTTGCCACGTGTTCTCACGACGTACGGGATCAAAGAATACTTCTCGTTTGAAATTGTTACGACCTGAAATCATAAATATACCACATTATGATCATATAGAGGTATCGGCTAGGGTGATACAAATGTGACATTTCATTATCAACGTTATTCAATTAGTATGAAAATCCACAGTAGCTGCATGAAGGTTATATGCAATGAAAGCGTCACCAAAAATTTATATACATGTAATTTAGTGTCTTAATACTATAAATCGAAAGTTCATGATAGACCCAAAGCTAAAATGATCATGGTCCCCGAAGTATGCACAAATCTAGTATGTTTTGCTTGTAACTTTATTGAAAATTGACTTTCAACTCACCTTTGTTGGGAGAACGAACACTTAAAATTTTCCATAGTCTGATAATGTAAGTCAAAAATTTAGCGGTATCATGCCAGCCAGGTCGATCATAAACTCTAAGTGCTTCAACAGTGCTGTCGTCAAATACACCTGAAATTGGAGAAGACGTCCTGAGCCTTTAATGACCTAAATAGGCCTACATGTATAATTCCATACATCAACACTATATTTACTTTTTCATGAATAAATGATTATCATTAATCATCTAACCTTGAATTGGAATTCATAATTGTTATAATGATCCACTTTCTTTGAAGTGAGCCCCTCAATAAAGCATATGACCAAGCAATATGTTGGCTGACATATACTCGAGTTTGCAACTGTTTTAAAGTAATTAAGATGGCAAAATAGATGTAGCATAAAACAGGAAATAGTCACATGCATGAATTTGCCCTGAATAAAATACTCTCATATATATATATATATATATATATATATATATATATATATATATATATATATATATATATATATATATATGTAGGCATGCATTCGATTTTGCTGCAGCAGCGATTATGAAGCTTACCGAGGCCGTGCTTTATTGATTGCTTTTGAATGCTCGATGGTCCAGTTGAAGACAACGTTAATCGATTAGCAATTTTCAAAGGCTTGGTCTCTTCTAGAGCAAATAATTGCTGAATATAATTGAAGTCTGCAGCGATTTCATCTGTCCCAATGTGTCCGGCAGGTAAAAGGAAATATTTCTTGGATATCCAGTTATTATAGATATTCTTCATATTATGTGTAGGGTCGGAAAATAAATATAGCTTTGTATTTGCAACTGTTGGGTCCTCGATATAATTCCTAAGCTGTGCACCACAAAGATCAATAAAAAGAGCTCTACAAAAGATAAAACGTTTCAGGCTAGTGCGTAGCAATGTTGGTAAAAATCATCTTCTCTTACCTATTCACTGAATGGTTGTCTGTCGAAACAGCACAAGCGCGTACGAATTCGTGTAGTTCGATAATAACCCTTTGAAAGTATGTCTTCAAATCACTCACTGTTAGTCTATCAACGGAAATAATACACACTACGTCTTTGTACTTTGAACAAACGGATTGCACCATAAACGTAAGAACAGTTCTTGCTGGTTTTCCTTCAAATGTAACACCGGCAAATGATCCATTTGAGTACTCGACTCTCTGTGCCGTGTAAATTTCGTCGATCATCATTATCACATTACGTTCAACAGTCTCTAAGCTTCTGATTCTTTCGGATAGGTAGGCTTTATCAATAACATTCGATTTTACATTCAGACCAGATGATAATTGCCGCAGTTGGCGGTCAGTAGGTAAAACAAAGAGGTTCCCCAGTAATTCATACAAAGCCAGTGAAGTCATGAGCCATAAAAATGAGTTAATAATTGTATCACATGAGTACCTTCTGGCGTTTTTATGACAAGAAAGTAACTGAATTTGGTCAGATACAAAATTCATGAAGTCAGTGTGATAATCGCTTTCGATCAAATGATTTAAGGCATCAACTACTTGATCAACAAGAACGTCAATAACAGTCTGGTCGTTTTCCTTGGTGCACCATGATTTAACCAAAGAAAGAATGTTGCAAATATCCGTTTGAGATGTAACAAATCCTTCGTATGCAAGCAGATGATTTATCTTGCGTACAGGTACTTCTTTTCCATTGAAATGGAGGTCAACTGATAAATCCTCATTCAAAGTCACACTGGCAATAATGCAAGAAACTTTTTCATCCGTGTAGATGTAAATAATTTGTGAATTTTTACGTATTTTGTGAAAACCACTTGGCACAACAAATTCACCAGTGTCTGTCATTCAGATCACTTACTTGATCTCTCTCTCCATCATGTCAACTTCCATTTGTTGCAAATGATTCGCTTCTTTAATTCTCCGACCGATGGATGTTGACGATTGCGATCTTTCAGCAGGCTGCTCTCTGGTGAAATAGGTTGGCCAGGAAAGATAGATGGCACTGCTGAGTCTTTCAAAATTTTCCGCTCAAGGCCTGACGATGTAATTCGACGCTTTTTTCGAGTAGAGTTTGAGTCACTGGAAACTGGCTTATAATCCGATGCTTGGAAATGGAGGCTGCAAACACGTGAATTCTTCTTAATGGTAAAATCCGATCGATGAATCGCTCGAAGCCAGGCCGAAGTACGCTCCCGATCAGATGGAAACATGTGAAAATATATTCCTGAAGAGGCACTATTATCATACCCTGATTTACAATGTGGTACACCGCATTTGTTGACCATCGTCAGGTTTCAAACTGGTTGATGAAGTCGTAACAACTAAAATAATGTCACATTCACAGAACGACGTGTGAGCGAAAGCAACATTCACGCTACAGAAGCAGTAAACGAATGGCGAACTGGTGAGACAGCCTGCAGGTCAGCGCTGTTTGACACTCATGCATGATGACTCAGTGCAGTACGGTCGGAGTCGACAGGATTGTTTTCCCTGAAGCTAATCAATAAGCATCAACACGCTTACTCGCTAGTCGCTATTGTCATACAACAGCGCGTTAATCGTCCTGTGTGAGACTTCAGGTCACAGTGTAGTCCTTTGTGCTGATCTGAAATCATTTTCCATGCATGAAACAACTTCTTACACTGTCAGCCCTATGTGGTAAATTCTGCAGGATAAACAGCCGAAGTTTCCACTCCTGTTCGTATCTAGATCTCCTTGTAGCAATGTCACTATAAAGAAATCTATGGTTATTCTGAGCGGCATTAGATCTTCAATTGACTTATCGAATGACTGAGTATGGCTAGCATGTCGAGAGAAGGTTTGAATTACCATATCATCAATATGTGAGAAGCCTGCATGAAACAGGCAACTGTTGCCGAAAGATTTTTTATTCCTCGATCCACTATCAACTCCTGGATCAAAATATTTAGCACCGTGGATACTTGAGATTTTACAAAGGGACTGACGCTCACTCTTGGAGGAATGATCGCCATCTTTTACGTCTTTCTAAAGTCAAATCGATTTTTTTCTGCATCAAGACAGCTTCATTTAGATTGGAATGAAGCAGTGACGTCTCAGACACTTCGCAATCTTCTGCCATTTGCTCCTACCGACCCAAGATCTGCCCACCTCTCTCTCTCTCTCTCTACTTGTCACCGCGTAAGCCGACTGAAAAGGTCGATCAATCGAATTCATTTTCGAGATCCCCAATGGTCAAGAATCGCATTTACTGATGATGCAGAATTCTTGCTGAAACCTGCTGACGGCCGTGTGCGTGTCTGGAGGATACCGAACCGTCGGTATGATAGAGAGAGCATCATTCAGTTTTCATTGTGCATCTGTTCATGTTTGGGGTGGCACAGTGAGGTCACCATAGAGTAAGTGTATTATAAGTAAAGTATCTATATACAGTGAACATTTTATATGAAAAGATTTATTTTTTTACGGAGATTACGTTCCTGCGGTTCAAAAAATTATTTGAGCAGTTTTTAAAAGCTAAGTTTTTTCATGTCTATGCACTACCAAGATGAATCCACTTTAGAAGTAGTATGAAACAAGTTGGATATCTAAAGGAATGAATATCTGCAAACAAGCATCTTAATTCAGCGGAAATTCAGCTGATAACGTAATTTTATGAACTGTAATATAATGCAAGTCCCTGCAAGTCTTCAAGGACAAGTTGAGATCTTATCGTGCTTTCTTGGCTGAAATTTCAAGTTTTTAATTCAAATTTCATCGGCATGATTTTATGATTCACTAAATTCATGTTTCATTTCTTGAGTCAATCAAAAAGACTATTGAAGATCTAATGCCGCTCAGAATAGCCATAGATTTCTTTATAGTGACATTGCTAGTATATCTATTGACATCAATGGCAGACTACTGTCATAGTGCATTGTCAGTAACTTGCATGTTTACATACAAATACAATGATATCGATCGATGGTTTTAGACCTGCAAAGTTGATACATAGCCTTATTAACGCCAAATTTGCAAATTTGCGATTTTGAAGTTTGTAAACTTGAAAATCCCAAAAAGTAACTGATTTTCTAATAACTCTGCTGACCTCATTTCTTCATCTTTCTTTACCGTTTCTGCACCATCAGATAAAGCAGATCGCTATGATTGCCGAAAATGCTGCTCTTTCTTCCGTTAGGTTAATCAAGACAAATTTTTGGACGAATTAGGGTAAATTAGGGTTATCAATGAGTCTGGAAATTATCGTCTGAAAATGCGCGAATGATGCAATATTTAGCTGTTCGTTGTAATTAATAATGCAAATATCAATGCGTAAAGCAGTAGGCTGCATTATCATAATTACTTGTCCGTCTGTCAGCTCTCATATCTGCCTAGCATGGACTATAGTTTCCGGCAACTTCGAAATTTTGCTGTAAGTTTTTGAAAGGCAAACATCAAGAGGCAGAGGCTAAAGGAAAACTCTTTATTCAAGTTTAGGCACTATTTATATCATCCTTAAAGATTTGGAACACTTGATTCGCCTATCAAAGACTTAGAAAATTGCACGAAGAAATCATTTTGAAATGACACTATGCGAAGGAGTAGATAGCGCCCTCTACTTTGAAAAACATTAGATTTTGTGGTAGCAATAGATGTCTTTGCTGTAAATCTTTGAATACCGAAAATTGCTACGAAAGTTTCAGTACAGGCAACCGGTTTATCTTTGATCAGCCAGGTGTTTTTACTTGTAAAAGTAGAAATGTTATTTATCTTATATCATGTAGCAGATGTGGAATGCAATATGTAGGACAGACAAAGCAACCGCTACATTGTAGATTAAATGGTCATCGTCATTCAGTATTAAAAGGTCACTTAAACACATATCTTAGCAATCACTTTAAGCAAGATCATCATTCTTGGACTGATGTTGAATTGCAAATTATTGATCATGTTGATGACAATATATACATATCACCGGAAGAGATAAACAGAGAGCTCAACCGCAAGGAAGACATGCATATCAAGATGCTCAATACCTTATACCCCTTGGGTTTGAATGATAGAGTTTTGGGAGGTGGATGTGTATCTCAGCAGTCCATATCCAATGATCAATTTTTTAGTTATCCGATTAGCAGACGAAAAAGGAGTCATGGAATAAGAAAATCGGGTAGGTATTATGGAACTTGACAATACCTATCAAGAATTACAAGATTCTTTTGAGACGCGTAGGATGTCAAGGTTTTATCATCATCTAAAACTCCCTAAAACTATGCTAAGAGCCATTCTAGGCAAGACAAGGGATGAGGCAAACATGATGACATTTGTACTAACAGCATACATTCAAAATAAACTTAACCTAGACTCGGAGAACAAAAATGTAAAAGAACGAGCAACCATAATTATCCCGTTCGAATCTCAGACAATAGACTCACTCAATCTCATGTCTATATTCTGCGATCACAGTGTGTGCAAGCTAATTCCAAGCACAATTCAAGAACGTTATCCACCGAAAATATTTTATAAATTAGATAAACCCACTTCATTGAAGTTTTGCAATTATGGGCGTTTTTTGAATAACCTAAAGTTTCAGGATGTGATGCACATCATGAACAATCCATGCTCATGTAGCAAGAGGCAATCTTTTGTTTACCCACATTATGGTCACGTAATAACGGGTGATCTGGATATTGTGGATGATGAAGACTTACGTCAACTCTTCAGTTTTGGTACCAAACACAGAATCCCCAAAAGCCTTAGTTGGAGTGCCATAACAACTCAAATTAGTAATTCATTAGATGAGCATATTACAAAAATAAGTAAGAAAGAGAGGCTTGAGGCTACTTTATTCTCAGCGTGGAAATCAAGAATCATGGCACTGATTAAAGATCGAATATATCTTGCCAAGAAATCCTCGAATAGATTTCGCGCACACAGTAATCGACACAAGATTAATGTCAAAATGGGTAAAAATCTGAAAGAATTGCAGAATGACGTCATAATTACGCCAGTTGATAAAGCATCTAATAAATATGCCTTTATTTGCAAAAAGTTTTATCTCCAAATTCTCTTAGCCGAGTTGGGAATTGATATTTCCACGTCGAACATATCGGGTAATGATACCTATGGTCCAGAGCAAATTTTAGCGCAGAATGTAATTGAGCAACACACAACAATTATGAAAAGCGAGTTTAAACTATCTGTCTGTGAAAAAGACAGAAAATTACCAAAATTATATTGGATTCCAAAATTTCACAAAACTCCATGCAAATTTAGATTCATAGCAGGAGCACGACAATGCACATCGAAAAAGCTTTCAATCAAAGTAAATTCAGCCTTAAGTATTTTGCGTGACAATTTTCAGAGATATTGTATGGCGATTAAGAGAAACAGGGGTTTCGATTGCTTCTGGAGTATAAAGTCCACACAAGAATTTCTACAAAGATTAAATTCGACACAAGTTCATTCATTGCAAGTTTTCGATTTTTCAACCTTATATACGAATCTTGATCAAAAATTGATTGAAGATCACATATTCGCTATTATGGATTTGGTGTTTAATTCCTCAAATAGAAAATTTATTTGCATTGGATATGATAAGTCCTTTTGCTCAATGAAAAAATATAGTGGTTATCACTGTTTTGATAAACAGAAGTTAAAAGAAGCCATACATTTCCTATTATCACAGACCTACGTCACATTCGGTAATTTAGTTTTCAGGGAGATTAAAGGCATTCCAATGGGAGGAAATTCTAGTCCACTCCTAGCTGACCTATTCCTCTTACACTGCGAATATGTTTTTATGCAAAATTTGATAAAAACTAAGAAATATCATTTAGCACGCTTGTTATCACCTACATCAAGATACATAGACGATATATGTGTTGTCAATTATAAACACTTTAATTCGTTGATTCAAAGAATTTATCCACCTGACTTGTTGGCGGAGAGAAATGGTGATAACAATAAAGAGGTAGTTTACCTTGATGTGAAAATACAAATCTCACAGAACAGCTTGAGAACTTCAGTATATCACAAGGTAGATGACTTCTCTTTCTCTGTGGTGCAACTGACTTTTCCGGAGAGCATGATCCCATTACAGATGGCCCTTCATGTATTCGCGTCGCAGGTAGTCAGATATTGTAGAATATGCTCGAAGTTACAAGACGCTGTACACAAAACTAACAAGACACTAAATATCATGAAATTTAGAGGTTATTCTCAGCATGACTTGATGAGTTACACAGAAAAGGCTCTCACAAGGCATAATGAATCGCTTCACAAATATGGTCTTTTCTTGGCTCGACAATTCACTTCACTTTGTGAATTTCAATGAGGCATGCGACCAACAAACGACTCACATTTTCCTTAATGCCTTGCTGCATAGGTGAATAAACGACTAACAATGACTTGTAGCCATCATATGGGGGTGGGCGGTGAAGAGTGAATACAGAGCGCTTAGCGTGGCTTACGGGAGATGAGAGAGCTCCCATTCTTAAGTCTTGATGTATGAGGCGAAGTTTTTTGTAAAGGCGGATTACATATTTATCACACAGCGATTACATCTTTATGGGATTCGAGGATGAACAGGATCTGTTTACTTGTGGGAATCGAAAAGGCAAAGATTGATGTACAGGATTTGTTTACATGTGAGGATCGCAAAAGCATACTGTATTTATTGATGGGATGAATTTAATGACAGGATCTGTTTACATGTGGGAAACGCAACAATTGAATGATGTCTGATTTATCTTTGTCACATATCTTTCAAGACATATCATTACCTATTCAGTATTTTGTCAGCCACTATGTGTGGGATCCCGCTCGTCTGGGTTTGAGTGTTCAGGTTAGGGGTCGAAACACAACTAGACGAGTACCTGCTGATGACTGACGGACTGCAGTATTATGTTTTATATCCCTTAATCGGTAGCTGAAGTAGTGGTCGATGTATTGTAATTCAAATGAAGAAATGTGGAATTACATGAAGTACTATAGACGGATGAAGAAACTGGCGATAACAAATTCAAGTGAAGAAATAGTATTTTCCATGTGTAGTCTTAGGTATAGTGTGTATAGTTTCATTGCTTTCGGTGTAGTAGAGTGTCATTGTAGTTCTATTGTTTACCTCCATTATCCACTTTCCACATCCACTTAGTGTAGTGTCAGATATAGTTCACTTGTAATCAGTGTAGTAGCATCGTTGTATTTCCATATTTTACCTCCACTTTTCCATTTTTATTCATCGGTTTCCTGTTTTTTATAATATCCATTTTTAATTTCCTTAACCTATGGTGACCATTGTCTTATTCTATTTCCACTATCAGCATCTGTAGTCGGTACAGTATATTAGACGTCTGTTTTGAACGTGTATACGGTAGTGTTTGGAATCCATGGTATTAGTATATTAACAGCAAGAATGAGTAGTATTACAAGTCTTAAGATTTCCATTTTTACCAGATATTGGGCCAAAGCTGATCAATTTTAATTCGTTGCCACGAGAAAGCTACATTGAGTTCTTTTAAGAACTGATTAATCCAATGGTTACAGTAGCATTGCCTTTGTACACTTGCGGATTGGAGAACGCCATCAGTCCTCCTTAGGACTACTTTAACTAATAATTTAAATTAGTAAGCATTATATTCTATTATAAATGGCTACTGGGATGACTTTCATCATCGTATGAGAACTAATAAAATCCAAGATTTTATGCTATCCTGTTATTTGTCACCGAAGAAAATGACCGGAAGAGGTGATAAACAAGTAGATTTGCACACCAAGAAACCTGTTCTGAATCTGATTTTAATAGCAAAGTACATTCTAAAGCTTCTCAAAGAGGAAGACCGTGTATAGTCCACGCTAGGCATTAATGGGTTAAAATTGTTTGTATTGAGGAATATAAGCTGAAACATATCACTTTGTTGATACGTGTATGAATCACAAAGGATTTTGCTAGAAAATCAAGTGATAGCATTCACCCTTTCCATGACAAAAATCTCTTCGAAATACATTTTAGCCGTGCTTCAAAGTAACTTTGAAATCATTTTTAACTTTTGAATGTTTGTGATTTATTGCTGTAATTAATTTTAAATGACATTCTGGCATGGAAATGACCATGAAACTTATTTTTCTATTGCGAATAAACAATATGATCACATATTAGGATTACTAAAGTACGTCAGTTTACGAGAAATGCAATCGAATTCAAAACATGTGAATAAGCATTATGAACAAATTTAATAAGTTACTTATCAGCAAGCAGCATTTTTATGTAAAGAAATTAGAAAATATGTCAAAGCTGCTGAAAATGGCTTAGTAGCTTTTTGCTCTATATTTTGCCAATCGGCCCTCTGACGAGATAGTAGCTTTGATATTTGCACTTCAAAGTAGTTTGGCTCATCAAAATCTAAAAATGTTCACACGTACTAAACTTACATCTCTTGTGAAAACCGGCGACATATAGAGCAATAGGTCATTTAGTTATTCTCAACAGCTTTGGCATAGTTTTTTACTTTGCATAAAGCGAATTCAAAACAATTGCGCATGCAGGAACTTATTGAATTGGATAAAAAGTATTATCTATTTTTGAAATTAATGAAATGATCACAGATGTATCAAAATTAAAATGCCGTAGCTAGTTTTCATGACTGGTATTCAATTTCCTCACGGTTATCATCTCACAAACCATTGTCTGGGGATCGATTTGATCGATAGCTCGGTGTGTGTATCTGTCGATAAATGTCATATCATTAAGATAGTCATTATTAAATTCATGGCTCGCAATGATCAAAAATAACTTTTTAAGATCATGGCTACTTTTCGCTCCTTTGTAGTAAATAATGCAACTCAATATTAAACGAAAAAGACAAATCGCAGTAATTAGACAGCACAATACTGTGAAATAATTAGGAACTCGTCACTACTTATGCTGCGCAGTATGAGCGAAGACGGTGCCATGAAGTTGTCACTCACTCAACAAATTTAACCCATTATGCAAAAGTCACTGGTTTTAATGTTGTCTTTTATTCGTTGACCCGTTGGACTCGAACCCTTTCTGATGCATGTTTTTATGGACTTTTAAGATGCATGTTGATTAACTTTCTATCATCCAATACGAAAGCAAACTCAACTTATCCCTCGCAACTTATGAACCTGATCCGATGTTTAAGTAAATTAATCCCTAATTTTTTTTGTCGAGGAGAGTCACTTAGAATAGGAAGACCACTGACAGCATTACTGGGAAGTCCAGCACCTGGAGACGTAGTACACCACGAAAAAGAGCTTATGAATAAGCGGAATCCGAAAGAGGCTCACATGTAAAAATGTATCAAGCTACGTACGCAGCGACGTCGAAAGCATTTTAATGTAGGTACAAAGGGGATATCAGATATTTTTCAAGAAATCGGAAGGGGAACTGTATCGTCGGAATTGCATAGCGGAGAAAGTATGAACAGGCAGACGCATGATTAAATCAAAAAAACTCAGAGTGAGAAGACCAATTTACCAAATTGCAGTCTATTGCGTGCTGCAATAGAGTGCAATTTGGCAGATTGGTCTTTTCACTCTAAACTTTTTTGATATCGGCAGAATAGTAATCTTCCATGTGCATGGATTCCAAATTAAACTTGAGCTTCAGAAAATTTTGAATTTTGATGACTTTTTCGGGAAACTGTCATAACTTTTCTTTTCGCTAAACTTACTTGTCAAATTTCATGCAAAGTACCTCCTATGTCACGCCTGCCATCGAAATTTTAAAAACCTTGATCATCTTTCTTTTACATCCTTTTTAGAGGAAATTCTATCTAAATATGAAGAAATTTGCAATTTGTCCTTTAGCAGGTGGCCTTCTGTTGAATTTGATAGTAGACAAGGTTTATTTGTCGAATGATAAATCGTAGCACAGGCTTTAAGTTTCATTGCAGTCGAGGCTAAGTTTAATAAATTTTTCCTCGAAATGCAAAATACACAGTCATGAAGACGACGCCCTATTTTTTTCTTAAATCCGTGTCCCGTGGATATTTGTTTTCGGCGAAGAGCCAGCCGTGGCATAGTCGGACTTAAATTGAAACAAGGCAGACACAACTCACTTCACTACTTGCAGATGATCGAGACTTAGTAAATGACGCTATGCAAATACTTGAAGGGATTCAAACAACGAGCTGCCACCAGTCATTAAAAACCATTTCATCCGTGGAATGAAATAATTCTGATATTCTTGGTTCAATTTAGATGCTAAATACATCATAAGAAAGCGCTTGAAGAGTACTATCTGTGCTCTCGTTAACTTTCTCACAAGGGTCTTTTTCTTCACTGCGAACTTCGTAGCCTTGAGACAAATCGATTCTGATTTTTATTTCTTTATCAATCGCGGAATGACACAGGTCAGTCAGTTCTCGTCCAATTAAAAAAATAATTGTACCATTGAAAGCGATTTCTGTGAAAAGTACAACTAAGGCCGTTAACTTCACAGAAATCGCTTTCTTTTCTGAAAAATGACTTTGGAAGTTTTTCTGTTATTATAATGCAGAGACAACGCTTCCAATTATCCAACACAATCGGCCTTCTGTTTTTCCGTGTCTGCGGTAGCTTGTGCAGCCGTATTTCTAGTAAGTCATGATAATGCCATTGAAAAATTAAAAGTTTTTAAATAAAAATCACAACAACTTACTGAGCGCAGAGTAAATTCCCGAAGATGTGCATCCAGTCAACTTCATTTCTTCACATTACACAGCGTAATTTGAGAGGTTACAAAAGTGTCTTCGTATGCCGGTAAATCTTTTGTAATGTGTTGCATAAGCAATTCTGAGCCTTGTGAACCTCTCGATGTTCCTTAACCTTATGCTCTGAGTAGAGACTCCTTCTGATCACAGCTGTAACACGTTCGAGTAAGGCTATTCATTTAAATTTGAATTAATGGATGTAGGCCATGATGTCTTCATTTCGTTTTGTGTAATGACCGTTTTCCTCATAACCTTTGAAATGAAATTTGTTTTTCTGTTGACTTTTCAGGCAGAAATGAAGCAGAAAACTTTGTTGAGCTCTTGGTGTGGCACTAATCGTCAGTCAGCCACATCGTCTACTACAGCCGCTGATGCTTTTATGAAGGATAATGATGACGATATTGTTCTATTGGATGCAATGGAGGAGATGTCTAAAACAATAGCAGTCAGTGGAGATAAAAACAAGTCACGTCTAAAGCCTCTCAGATTTTCTTACAAAGCAACTGTCAACGATGGTCCACTTTTAGATGGTTTCGATGTTGAATCTGGAATGAATTGGACGTACCCAACAAACTACCCAGTTCGGGATTATCAATTAAACATAGTTCAAGAATGCCTCTTCAAGAACACATTGGTTTGTCTACCTACAGGCTTAGGAAAGACATTTATCGCCGCCGTAGTTATGTACAATCTGTACCAATGGTATCCCCTCGGCAAGGTAATTTTTACTGCTCCTACGAGACCACTTGTTACTCAGCAGATGGATGCTTGTTATCGGATAATGGGTATTTCGAGTGAATGCACAGCTGAAATGACAGGCAGCATGCCATCGAACGTGAGACAACGTGAATGGAAGATACGAAGGCTGCTATTTCTGACTCCTCAAGTGATGGTGAATGACATAAAATCCGGTGCATGTCCAGCAAAACAAGTGAAATGCATCGTTGTGGACGAAGCTCATAAAGCTACCGGTAATCATGCCTACTGTCAATTGATTAGGGAAATGGCGGGAAAATCAAAACAATTTCGTATCCTAGCTTTGACAGCCACCCCTGGGAGTGATATTCAAACGGTTCAAGAAGTCATGCACAATCTGCTGATATCACATATAGAATTGAGAACTGATGAATGCCAGGATATCAAGGCATATTCCTTTGAAAGAAACGTTGAAAAAGTAATAGTTCCTCTCGGACGTGAGATTGATGACTTTAAATCTCGTTTCTCTCGTATCTTGGATGGAATATTGCAGCGCTTGCGTCAACAGAGAGCTCTAACTGGCAGAAGCACTGTTGCTACCCTTTCTAAATTCGCCCTTCTGAAACAGAAGCAATTTTTAATGAGTCAAAATTTCATGAATATTGATAGAACAGCAATTCCCTTCGTCAATCGAGATTTCTCTGTTGCAATTTCACTATTTCATGGATATGAACTTCTTCAACAGCATGGATTGCGTCCTTTATTTACTTATCTTGACAACGTTTTGAAGGGTGAGAAAGGTGCTCCTCTTGTTAGGCAGGAGTTGAGAAAGATGCCAGATTTTCAGGAACTATGGAATCTGTTGGAAAATCGCTATCGTGTTGATCCCGAGGCATCTTTAAGTGAAGTCTTGTCATCTCAGCGAGATTTTGTAAGTGGCCACCCAAAGCTCGACAAATTGTTAGAAATAACCTTACAACATTTCAATTGTAACAAATTTGGTTCTAATTCGCGCGTCATTATTTTTTCGCAATTTCGCGATTCTGTGTCCGAAATAATTCACATGTTGAAGAAGCACCAACCTCTCATAAAGCCTGTATCTTTTATCGGCCAAAACACTGGCTCGCGGTCGAAAGGATATACACAAAAAGACCAGCTTCGTGTGATGCGAGAATTCCGAGATGGAACTTACAACGTTCTTGTATCCACTTGCATTGGTGAAGAGGGACTGGATATCGGTGAAGTTGATTTGATCATTTGTTTTGACTCTGCCAAATCCCCAGTGAGACTTATCCAAAGAATGGGAAGAACCGGACGTAAAAGAATTGGTCGCATTATAATGCTTTTATCAGAAGGCAAAGAAGTAAGTAACTACAACACCAGCTTGGTGAAAAAGAAGAGCATCCACAAGGCCATATTTGATGGTGTAAGGAGATTACAGTTTTATCCTGACAATCCACGAATGGTCCCAATAGGTCTTAGTCCCGAAGTGAATTTCAAAGAAATGGAAATTATTCAAAATGATATTTCGTCTCGTAAAAGGAAGGTGGTCGATAAATCTTCCAAAAATCAAACTACAATTAATGCAATATTGAAGAAAAAGCAACAAGCAGCAAATTTTTTGTCAACTCAAGTCAAAGCATCATTTCAAAAGTCACGTGATGTTATCGGAGATTCCGTTGGCGATGTTAAGCTGGAGCGCGCCCCCCTGTTGTCACTTATGAGCAAAGATGAAATAGAAGAGAAATGTGCTTCAAATCAATTTGAAAATAAGTATCACCGCTTCAATAGAACGACTCAGGATACATGGTCTGTTGATCACAGTTGTTTAACAAAGGATTGTGTCGCTGTTTTGCGCCTTATGAACGATAAGCGTCGTGGAAGAACTTCATTGATGTTCCACGCCCTTGGATTGCGAGATGTGAATGTCGATGATCCATTGACTCAAGCTGATCCCTTTACACGACCACAAAATGACTTCAGCAGTGATGATGATTTCGATGTGAGACACCATTCTGTCAGAAAAAGTAGCAGTGGAATTGGTGACAAATCCAAGTCTTCAGTCCATGAAAATCACATGAGTGGAGACGAACTATTTCCGAATTCACCAGTCTTCGGTAGTTTTACACAAACTCCGATTACATTAATGACCAGTGAAAGTGTGAAAAGAGACAACTATCTTACCAAACCCATGAGAAGAGTTACAACTCCTCCAGGCATGCAGTTGATAGATATTTTGATTGATAGTTTAGAAGCTGTTGTAGATACCTCTTGTGAACCTGTTCGAATTCAAGAATTGAATGAAATAATGTTTCCCTCCTCAATGGAATGGGATCTCAATGATAATGATGACGAATTGCTAGCTGATTGCTTGAGAAAAAACGACGAGAATAGTGAGAACTTTGAGGACGTGAATTCGATTTCTGATCGAGAAGAATTCCATTCAGAAGACAATTTAAGCGACATTGATTTCTTGGATGAGGGAAAATCAGACCAAATGGACTATGTAAAGGCCTCGCCTAAAAATTTGATTGATTCATCTAGCCTGCTCTCAAAATTTCATCGCAATGTTGATTTTAAACTGACAGATCAAAGTAAGAAGTGTTTAGAAGACGATGTGAAGTTTGATTGTAATTTGGTATTTCCAGATGTCAATGATCTTTCAGATTGGGACTTACTCCCTGAAGATGACTGTGATAAGAAGCCTCAGAACTCTTCACCCCAGCCAAAGAAAGCTCAAGTAGATGCTATGAATTCAAAAATGATAACCGAAGAAAACTGGAAAATACCATTTAGAAAAGAAAGAATATCAGGCCAGTTCGTTGATAAAGCTTCAACTCCGAAGAACACATTGCTTGCGTGTTTTCACACCCCCAAAAACTTAACAACTGTCTCACCCAAGACTGGATCTGCAAGGGTTACAATGTCTCAAGCTATGAACATGTTGAGCGCTAGCTTCAGTTTTGATGTCGACATGATTCACAACATCACATCTGAAATATCATTACACGATGATAAAGCACCCAATCAGGATAACGATGAGATTAAAGACTCGTTCTTACGTGACATCAAGATTCGTCGAACATCGTCACCAAAACCATCAAACTCGAAGAATAATCCGCTGTTAAGCAATTTTAAAACTGCTGAAATACATGGTAAAGTAGAGTTAAATGATAGTTTCGACTACAATTTACTTGTTGATAGCAGCTGGGATCACTCATGTTATCAAGCTACGCCAATGACATCAGGAAAAGATCCCGCAGATCAAAATTCAAAGCAACCTTGCTTTTCGACATCGAAAAATGTTTCGACAAGACTCTCTGACGGTGATGAATCTACATTCATGCTTTTTGGATCAAAGCGGAATAAAGTGCAAGTTATAGAAAGTGATGATAGTGAGTCTGGGGAGGACTATGAAAGTCCACCCTGGTTGACGAAGCGGAGCTACGTCAGCAATATTCAAAGGAAAAACAGCAGCACATCACCTGATGAACCGCAGCTATTCGTGAAGAAGAAATCGAAAAAGCGAAATAATAATCGATTAAAGCCAGGATGCAAGTTCATTTGTTCACAAGCTGTCGATGATGATGACACAGAGATTTCAAAATGCCAAGAAAATTCGTTGGATAATGATACATACGATTCTAGCTTTGTAAATGATGAATATTCTCCAGATATACAGCAAAAATCGAAGATGTATGCTGTCTACGCACAATCATTACGCTCCAGCAAAAAGCCAATGGGAAAATTTCGTCTTCAATACGAACCAGTAGTCGAAGAACCTGAGATGATATTCTCTCAGCAGCCTGAACAGGATGATGATTATGAGCGCGATAGTTTTTGCGTCAGTGAATCGGAAACTCCTGAAAGAAAGGAGAAGAAAAGTCGAAAACGAAAGAAAGAAAACGACAAAATGAAAGGGAAATCAAAACGTCGGCGGCTGTTAGTAGACTCGGCTGAACTCAGTGACTCAAGCGATTTTGTTTGAAGATGGTCTTTGTGGAAATAGCAATTTACTTTCTAACAAACTAGGAAGACAGGTGTGTTGGCTGAACTCAGTGACTCAAGCGATTTTGTTTGAAGATGGTCTTTGTGGAAATAGCAATTTACTTTCTAACAAACTAGGAAGACAGGTGTGTTGGTTTTATCGTTTTTAACATTAAGTTGTTTATGATTATTTATCTTTTTTGAAAAATATGCTATTCTTGATGAGTGTGTCAAGAAGGCGGTGTAAACCAAATTATTTGCTTCCTTTAACGCGACATTCTAAAACGTTTCTTATGAATATTCAATATTAATGGTTTCAGTCGGCAAATGTTGAATTGTGTTATACTGCGCAAGACGATTTTTCAGTATTGCACCGAATTTCCAATTGTGATTTTAGTGTTCTATACATTCAGAACTGTTTTATCAACTTGAAGTTTATTAATGCACTCAACAATATTAACCAATAATAACAAATTGTTTTATTTGTTTGATTGAATTTATAATAATATTCCTACTATTTCACTGCACATCGTTGTCTCTCCGTTACAACGCGTCATTTGAATTTGAATGAAAATAGATAAACCTTGTTTACTCGGAAGCACAAGGCGAGCGCCTTCCACGTCACCGAGTTTTATCTATCCCTCGCTTTCTCTGCAAAAAAAGAGTCTGTCGCATTGTAGTAGCCGCAGCAAAAAGTCAATGATTCGTTTCCTGTTGTTCAATGAAATGTCGGTTTCGCAAATGCAATAAAAGTTTTGTTCTGTTTATGAACAGGACCCTCCACCTACCTCTGGATTTCGGTATAATGTCATTTTCAAGCATGATTGATCTCCCCTCTGCTGGTGTGGTGGAAGTCTCTGAGCTAGGCATGAAACATGTCTGAGTGGTGGTTGTAGGTAATGGTTCGATGGCTTCTTAGTTTTCATTGTTATCTCAGATTATGCAAAATACTCTACAGTGATTATATGGTGTCAGTTGGCCATCCATGCGATCTTTGACTTAGAACAATTTTTATGCTGCAATAACATTTATGCAACGATGGTCGAATTTCAATTCGACACTACGTCGATGTATGAGCGATGTTTGTATTTAGGCATGCAAATTTATGAGCGATGTTTGTATTTAGGCATGCAAATTTTCAGCGCCTCGCGATTTCTGCGTCACTTTTGAATAAGTAGTTGAAGAAAGAGGTGTTCACAATGTTAATTGGTTATCAGGGCCCCTTTTGAGATGGGGACCATATCAAATCGAAATGGGTCCACTTCTCGCTGTCATCGAGGATTCTGTTTCAAATCGAAAGAGGGCACCCTGTAGCCCATAAATTGTCTTTGAGTCCTTGTTTTCGAGCGGGAAGGGATCCCTTCAGTCATTGAGGAGTCCCATTTTGAGTCATCGGAGGACCTGTCATCATCTCAAAAGCTTACCACGGTGACGCCTCTAATGCGTTAACACGCCCCCATGCATATCAAAGTTGAATGATTTCTTTTATAATTGAATAAAGTCTTATGCTTTTGTGGTTGCTCAGAATCAATATGTTGCATCACACATTGCATGAATGTCAAGACTTTGAAGTGTGACTCTTTTTTCGCACATCCGTCACTTACTTTGTCTTCAACGTACATCCTTGATGTCGTATACCAAAGTGACTCTAAAAAAATGACTGTGGTTCCAGTCAATTAATTTGTTGATCAACTACTGAATATCGGTCTTCCTGGAGAATGGAGGAATGGAAAATTTTGATTTAGAGAAGATGAATATCTGAAATGTCTATTTCTGTAGGCCACTTTTTAGATATATCGCGAGTTGTTGCATATTCTGAGGGAACTTAAACATCGCATGAAAGTTCATCAGACATAGCTGTTTTGGAATTGGTGAGAGTTCTCATTAATTCCATGACTTGCTTTGCTTTCTCATTGAATGACTTACTTCGCAAATTCAAGCTTTAAATGACCAATATCCATCGCAAGGGTGGCCACGATGACGTGATAAATTCGTCAAATGGAAATATTGCATGCAAGTTAGCAAATTTCAAAATGTAAAAATGATTTGCATAGCTTTCTGCATTTTGTCAACTCCTTGGATAACGATTTGAATAATTCATTTTGTGCATTGTGATTTCAATTAACACTTAATTATTATTATTTGTTCTGGCCGTGACCATCAGTACTGAGGAATGTCATCTCTAGATCCCAACACCCATACAAAGCAATTTATCCCTGTGGCGCCTACTATAGGTTCGGATCTATTCTTGAAATTCTAATATAGGAAATTTATATTCAGTTTGATTAGAGATGCTTTTTAGAGTGCATCCAATTTATGCATTCTCCAAACCAGTGTCCGGATTCACGCACGAAATTCGTGCATGCACGAATCATGCACGAATGCACGAAAATTACGGTCGATGCACGAAAATCGTGATGCGGATTGCACGAATTTTTGCATCGTCCAGTTTTTTTCAGTATACATCATTTTTGATAGATTTTTATAGATTACCGGTGTTACTGTACTCTACCGAGTGCGTAGAGTACAGTACTTGGTGAAATGAGTGGAAACTGTAAGCTGTCTGCCACATTTAAGATACATTCTGTCTCAGAGAAAGATACATTTTACTGATAACAAGATACGATATTCTAAAAAACGACATGATTATATCATTATCTTTTGATAAGAATCAGGATTCAAATATGACAAATATTTATTGAAGGTAAATAAAGGCTGTGCACATTTTTTAGGTTGAAAACTTATTCTAAATTAAAAATAAATATTCTAAAAGAGGGAAATACAGAAAAAACTAGAAGACCAGTTGGAGAAGCGCCGCCTGCTTGAAGAATTGCAAAAGGAGACATTAGAAGATGAAAAAGAACTAAGTCGCCTTAGAGCTGAAAAAGAAGAAGGAAAATGAATGCGAACGTGTCGTAGAGACTGTTTTGAAACGGAAGGCAGCCGAGCTCCTCCCCAAGATCTCCTCCCTTCCAAAGATACCAAAAATACCAAAGTGACTTATCTGGTGAACTTCCATGTAGACTTTCAGAACAATGGCCAAAGATAATGGACAGCGTCAGCTGATTAGTAATCTTTGCAAATAGCAATATGCTCTTACCGTACTAAATTTGTTGTTTCAATTTGTTTAGTGATACATAAGTATACGATTTATTATACTGTATACTCGTTCTATCTGTTAACATAATAGGCATACGCCCTTCCTAGCAAAGTAATTACTTTCATGATAATTGGATAGGCATACTTTTTTGAAATACCTCCATCAACCCTTAAAATAAGTTAAATCAAAACTCTATACTCAGTGACAGTTTCGTTTACTCTATCTTTAATTGCATCTGGCCGTTTAATGTTCGCATGTAATTTGCAAATTAAAATGTGAGCAGGATTCTTGTTACCCTGGGTAGCTTACATCAATTTTACGTCAATTTTACTCAGATGTACATTTTAGTACATTACAGTACTGCATGTTAGTCTAACTTTAAGTTCTTATGCAATGATGAGGAACTAAATATGAATGTGTAAAATAGCTCTGAAGCGGCTTTGCAACGAAATAGTGCTGTCTGGGATCATACTATTCAGAAAAGGTGACCTTTTTGGCTGGTTACAAACAACAAGCAAGGTCAGAATGAAAAATTGATAAAGTACAAGCATAGTCATAGCGTCCAAGATATTCACTCAATCAACGCAACCAACACCACAAACTAATGTCAATGATCGCAAAGGATGCGCAATTCAGTCCCCATCCTCCTGCATGCCCTGTAACGGACACAGCAGGCTCTCAAAGTTGACCTAATTTCACGGATTTTACACGGTATAGAGGGTGTCCGTAAATTCTCTTGACTTTTAAATTGAACATCTACATGAGAAAGCAATAAACTTTTTCATCACAAAACATGTTATGTTATGCAACATAAAGGGGAATTTACGAATCTAACAATAAGAAGCCAATATTTGATGATTAAAATGTTCAAATCAAATGTTCGAAATGATCGCCGTCGCAATCAATCAGTGCAGTCAATCGCCGAATAATATCGAAAACACCAGCGGCAAGTTCTTCACGTGTGACTTCATTGCAGATGTCAGTGATCTTCTCACTCGACTGGTCCAGGTTTTGTGGCTTACCATGAGATTACATTCTGACTGTCGAGAAGCCATCTCGCAAACTCACAGCGCTTTGCCTTGTCGGCCGACTCAAGTACTTGCACGACTTGTAATTTGTACGGGTAGAGTCCTAGTTCATGCCGAAGGATTTTATGGACACTAGTCTTTGAAATGGTACCAACCTCTTCAGCCACTTTGCGAACTGACGTGACTCCCAGCATTGATTTTGAACCAGTCTCCTCGATGACGCGATTCACAGTTGCAGTTGTCAAGTCATCCACTGTAGGACAACCACTGCGAGGTTTATCATGAACGCTGCCAGTTTCTTCAAACTTTTTGATGATGTTTGTAATCGATACTGTTGTAAAAGGATCTTTTTGAATGCGTCTTTGAGTCTTAAACTTTCGAAGAGCAGCTGTATCACTTCTATTGCATGCATAGAGGCACTGAACTATCTCTATCCGAGTCTGAGGATCCATTGTGAATACGATAGGCAGCGATTGTACCACTTTACAGTGGGATTTCGAACATAGCATGAGGAAACTCTATGATGCAGATTAAACCTATTGGTTGACACACACGTCTTTGTCATTGGTTAGCGAAAACCATCACGTCATGGATTTGGGATATTTCAATTCTATGCCATGAAGGCTGATTAATTTGACGTTATCAACTGTCAATGATGCGATGTGAATCAATCAATGACTAGGCATGTCGTCATGACTGGTGATGAAAGTTTCATAGAATTGAATAAGGGAAAATTTTGAGCTATGTCTCCTGGGTAAGGTTAATTGAAATAATTGACAATACGGCGAATTGACTTAAACATTTACTGAAACTGAAATGAATTCACCAAAACTATAATTGTCCATGTAATATTCATTACAAAATTGACTGCATGCAGAATGTAAAATTTAAGCAGCTAAATAATCGAGTATTCATTTCCTATGGTTAGATTCGTAAATTCTCCTTTATGTTGCGTAATATAACATGGCTTGTGATGAAAAAGTTTATTGCTTTCTCATGTAGATATTCAATTTAAAAGTCAAGCGAATTTACGGACACCCTGTATATATCATGCACGAAAATTTTCGGGATGCACGAAAATTTCGAAATTCTAGAATCCGGACACTGCTCCAAACTAAGCTTTCTTTTCTTCCATGTGACCAAGCAAGTGCTTGACTATTCTACTATCACACTTGATCAGTAAATCCTACTAGGATTATACCGATGGTCTCCCCGACGCATTTCCGAATGCTAGTACAAAGAAAGAAGGTATTTCTCTAGGGTTGGTTCACCAGATCCTTTGTCTGCACGACAACTGTTCATGAACCTGCGTGGGTGAATCTGCAGGACCACTGAATATGGAAGGAAATAATGGTGGCCTCTTCGAGATAACGAAAATATCAAAGTTGACAAAGTCAGAAAAAGCTGAACATGCCCAGGAATTGCATCTCAAATTGGATATGTTTACAATTGACCGGGAAAGAACGAGTAATTGGAAGAAACTGCTCTTGAAAGAAACCTATTGGACTGCACACTTCGCTTTCGAGAATTGGACGAGGTGCCTTAACGATCTTTATTTTTAGTGGTTTTCTTCTTTCTATAATTTTAGAATTTTAACCGTTACCGGTTTTGTAGTAGTAGTAAAAGTTCCGGTGCTGCATCTTTATTCTTTACATTCGGCAGGCTAAGAGAAAGAAAATTCCTAAAAATATATATACATACATAAATCATGTACCATCAGCTGTATTTTTACCTTGGTTTTCAAATCTTCGTTTTCATTTTCCGATGCAATGCTTGTGAATGAACTGTTCATCCCATGTTGCGCCGGATAATGAGTTGCGGTGCAGACTCGAAAGACCTCGCGATAATTTGAGGAAGTCCCAACAATTGTTGCTTTATACAGGGTTCGTACGGTTTGTTCAAAAAATTCAAGGCCCTTAAAGGTTTAGTTCGGCAAAATTTCAACCTTGTCTCAATGGCTTCTTTGCATAATAGTCAATCTAGCGAACTTTGACGCACTTCTGATCTGATTCCTCAATTAGCCGCAATCATCAACTTTAGGAGACGAGATGACGTCACACGTGCCAGTGATCTGATACGTTACTGTTATCATGCTAGGTGACGAATCAGCTAGGCGCAAGAGGATCAATGCACAGGGAGAAAATGAATTGTAGGAAATGCGAGATCTAAAGTCATCGACAGGAAGTCACTTGTTTATGATCCTGAACACATGCAAAATGTCTAAAATTGCACAATACTGCGCATACATATGCACCAAGAAAATGGACGATCCCAAAATCTTTCCTTCTACAACATTCTGAAAGACAAAAAATGGATGTGTAGTAGCATTGCACGAGCTCATATTAAACCGACGAGGCACAGTGTTGCATATTCTGAACACTTCAAATAAAATGATAAATTGAAGGATGTAAGACATACAAAGTGTGATTTTGAAGGAATATTTCAAAATCAGAAAGCCTTTATTCCGTTTGAGTAAAGAGGCTGCACCATGCTTGAAAATAGTACGCAAATTAGTTTAAATTTTCTCTCGATAAAAGACGTGCATGTTCTACAAAAACCGAATGAAAGTCGGGCCAAATTTGAGATGGTGCTATCAACTAATTCTCGAGACGAACTTCAGATTTCTTCAGATGAAATGGGTATGGATTTCGATAGTTGACATAAGATGCATGACTCTTCAGAAAGTAAGGAGAGTCAAGCTGCTCCAGTTCGTCTAACGTTAGATGTTCCAGATGATTACTTTTTATGTTGATTTGCAGTACCGGCATATTTCTTGTAGTCATCCTTTATTTCTGACAAAGCAAATGTCCATTCAGAGATATGCTTGCTTGCATACTACAGGGTTCCTCTATCAGCCAACCACAACGAACCTCCTGTCTAGTGCATGGCGCTCTGCTTCACAGTAAGCAGGGATCGGCAGCTGTGACGTCATCATGAATCTTTGACATCTTGACCGCGCCAGCCGAAGCGGTAAAGAAACGTTGCGGAGCAAGTTGCAAAAACTTCATTCAATACATTTCGGTCGAGAAAAGTTGATTTCTCTGACTTATATTTAATCTGTTCTGCCGACCGATGGCCAAAACCCAAAAATTTTTGACATGAATTTGCAGGCAAGCTAACGAGCAGATGAGTGTGACAGATAGGAAATCGTCTTAGTGATTGAATGCTTCAATAATCAGGAATAAAATTCATTCCTGAAATTGACCGAACTACACCTTTAAAAGTTTGTGAATTTCACAATTTTTCAGAAAAGTTTGAATTTATGGAAGAGCGTAGCGAATCACACCAGTTTTTCACGGAATACAAAAATATCGCTACCTCGATTTGAAGACGACTTTTTATTTATTTCCGACGTAAAATCCTCGTCGCGCGTTTCATCTCGATGGACGGTCTCAAGAAGTGATAATGCAACGAAAGACCATAACTAAATCTCTGTAGACTGCTTGCTTTCACGATTTTGAGCATCATGAAGTCAGGCCTCCAGTGTCATAAAATTCGATTGCTCATCATAAAGTCCTAAAATTGACCAGATATCACGAAAATAATGAGCCAATTTGTGACATGTCCTTTTAATCAGAACTATTAAAGCAACTAAAATCCAAGTTTGGAACCACGATCTTGAAAATATGATCATACCCTTTGCACAAAATGCGCAAATGTTTCAAGAAAGTTATAAAGACACTTGATGAGTTGGACGTCCAGTGATTCATACTCGTAGCTTATCTAAGAATGTGGACACCCCTTATTAAAACACTCGAGTGCGCACGGTGAAGATTGCGACTCCCTCGATGAAGTAATGGGTTTGCCACGTAGCTTATGTTTTGTTTTTTTCCTCATAGCCTTAAGCCAGCCTCAGATAGAATTTTTGGATCAGTGAGAAAGTCAGAAGCAGCATTTTTTCAAATATCTTCCGTCACAGAAAATTTTTTAAAAGTGCTATCTATACAGATAACTTTTATAAACGGATCGCCTATATTGTCTCATTTTTCACTTTTTCAAATGAGATTCTTAATGGCTCAATTGTTTCATTCGTTCTATGTGGCCACATGATTTTCGATTTCGATTAGCATGTCCAAATCTTAGGGTTCCCTACGAACGAGTTCACGCGTGCATATTTTATAAAAGATCAATAGAAATTTTATTAAAACATTTCACTGAAAACAAAATCAAACGTGTTTCATTTTACTGCGAATTAATGTAATCGGTGAATTCATACATATGAAAATTTATTCCGAATTCGTGTTCACTGTATATTCATATGTACCATAAAACTGAATTCAGGGCAATAGAAATTATCTTGATTGTCATGAAACCTAAACATTTTAGTGTCATTTTTTCACTTAAAATCTGATTTTACCCATGGGCTGTTCTGATATTTCGCCAAATCTCGTGTTGGAGGTTGGACTAATTCACTCGAGTTTGGGCCACTATAACCCGGTTTGATGTACATCACAAATATTACTTCATGTGCTCAATACATTTTTCTGAATTTAACTTTTAAGACAAAATTGAAAATTGCCAGTATTCTGCATATCAATATGTATCAAAATCAGGCCACATGTTTCCATCAGCATGTGACATTTTGTCAGTGGGTGTGATGAAAATCGACATGTACGTCCATCGGTTTGTAAAAAAAATTGACAATTCTCGAATATCAACATGTAGCACAGTCATGTGTTACATATTCAATTGAGGCGACCCACTCTTGACTGATAATAGGCGATCCAGTGAATTTTCCTATTTTGCCTCAAATTTTATATGAATGTCTTGTCAGCAGCGGAAAACAAATTATTCAGTAACATCTCAAATAGTGGATGCAATCAATTTAACGCAACTTACCGTATTTTTCCGTGTATAATGCGCCCCCATGTATAAAGCGCATCCTAAACTCAGCACCAAAAATCGTGGAAAATGCTTGTTACCATGTATAAGACGCACCCCAAACTCGCGTCCAGTCATATCAAACAACAGAAAACACATGGGATACTCGGCTGATGCAGTTATCAACCAGTGAACCTGACCACGTTACGCTAGCAGCGATTTCTAATTATAGCATTGATGTCAGTGTTCGTTATTCGATTCGCAAGGTAAGATAGGAATTCCAACTGCCATTCCAGTCGCAATTCTCAGTCAGCATCATGCAGTGCGCAAGTTATACATCCTCTTTCAAGATTAAAGCTGTTAAAAATGTGGAGAAACATGGAAATAGAGCAACAGTCAGAACATTTGACGTGAATGAATCCAACATTCGCTTATAGAGAAAAGCAAAGAAGCCTTTAGCAGTCAGGTAATGAAGTCATAAAAGTCTACAAGTAAAATTTTATCTTTCGTTGCTACCATGAATAATACGCACCCCAAACTTAACACTAATATTTTCAAAAGATGCGGATTATACACGGAAAAATACGGTAGTCGATTATCAGTCGTCGTGAACCCATAACAAAGGAAGCAGTATGCCGTACTCAGAAAACGGATTACTCACAAGATATCAATTGCTCTAAGAACGAGGATAAATCAAGAATTGAAACTCCTAATTATGAACTGGAGACACATAAGTGAGTGTGGGAACTAAGGGCTTCAAACATTTATGGAACAAAAGTATCTCATCCATTGCGCTAGCTTTCTCCGAATAATCAAAAGTCCTAAAAATGAGCAATTTTGTAAGAAGTCACATACCTTGTCCCTTACCCAACAAATATCGTGAAATAAATTGATCTAAAAAGTCAATAATATGTCGGTCTAAACTGAGAGGATTGATAATAAATTTGTCACAAGGTAAAATTTTATATATACAAGTGATATTCGAAAAGGTAATCTTGAATCGCCCGAAGAACATGGCTCATAATACGATCCTCTTTTGTGTTCAGAATTTTTGATACATTTCTGTAGCTTCTATCTAATAGAACATTATAACAGCTACATGTACATAATTGTAATGTACATGTACATGTTTATAACACTACATATCCAAATTATAATATTTCAGTGCCAATGTCACTTGTAACACAGGTGGGAGCAGAACCACCATGTCCAAACCGTCGGATAACACTTTTTTAGCAATTTTTTGAAGTTAGATTTAAACATAGAATTGTATTCTACACCAAGGAAGTGAGTGCCTGTCTAATTTAATCTCAAAGATATCACATAAGTTGAATACTTCCGTGAAAAAGAGGCCATGCTAAGACCAGGGGCGCTGATTTTGTGACTACGAGAAGACGTAGAGAACTGTCAAGCACTAGCTGGAGGAAATGCCGTTTCCGGCTCAGTAAAGTAAGAGGCTTCCCGGTGCATATGGAGTAGTCAAAGTCCTAGTTGATTGGGGAAGCAGTTGTCGACGCCAATGTGACCTATCAATCGTTCAAGGTCAGTCTAAAGACCTCCAGACCACACAGCCAGATAAAAGAATCATGCTATTAATCCATTATGATAAATATCTTTATTTGGCCGTGTACTAGTTGTAGGCTAACATGTTTATGTTATCTTGAAAAGTTCGGTTTTGTCGCATCAGTTCAAAGATATTTTTTACTTTTCAGATGTTCGTGCGGTTGTACAGAATGTGAACAACTACGTGGGACGTGCGGTCCGACTTCAAGACCCATCTTCTGAGGGTCTTGTTCAGGACCACGAAGGTGATCAGACTGTTAACTACTCTGATAAGCCACGATGTCACGACTGGAAGACGGGGCATTCATTTCCGAATCCTTTTTGGATGGGCACTTTGGTCGCCGCAGGAATCCAATTGTCCAAAATAGCATCAGAAGTGTGGCATAGGAAAGATGAATTTTATCCTTTTGGGATCAAGAAACCAACCTTGCTTCGACAAGTCTTAGAACCACCTTTGCGTTCAGTGTGTTTTATGCGAGATGGGGCTACTAATCAACAATTTACAGTTGTTCCCAATAAAACTCGATCTGATCCACAATCTGAAGGCGACAATGATGAATTGGAAATGATCCTTCGTGCTTCAAATGAGGAAATGTGTTTCATGATGAACACGAAAGGCGCACGTTGCGCTAAGAATGGTGAATGGACTACTGCTGTAAAGTGGTTTTCTTCTGCGGCTAAACAAGGATACCCTCCAGCTCAATTCAATCTTGCGCTCTTTCATCACACAATCCAGAAAGACCTGGAACGTGCAAAATCACTTTATACGAAAGCGGCGGAAAAGGGCCATAAAGAAGCCGCTTATAACCTCTCCACTATTCTCTTGGAACAAAGTTCGCCAGCTTGGGAAGCTACAATGATCAAAGCAGCAGATTTAGGACTTATTGCGGCTCAGCATTTTCTGGCCGATCATTATTTTACAAATTGCCAATATGAACGATCTCGAGCATATTATCAGAAATTACAGTTAAATAGTGAGGAATCGAACGTGTTTAATTATTGGATTGGACGGTGCTACGAAGCAGATGGATATTTTCTACTGGCGGAATTATGGTATCATCGGGCCTCTCTTCTATCGGGCGAATTAGGTCTCGACGCTACAGCACGTTTAAATCGTCTTGGTATGACCCGTTCATTCCGTCAAATTACGACATCTATCAGTGCTACCGTTCTTTCAAGTGATAACAATATCAAGACAATTTTTTCTACCAATGTGTCAAATCACACAAATGTTGATATTTTGAAAACTCCTAAATTCTTTATTCCTTCGGATGAATCATGTAATAATGATTCTGACAATATACACTCGATTGATTTATCTCCTACTTTTAATGTTGCACAAAATGAATCTGTTCGACGCTCACAATCTTTCATGCAATGTAGAGGTTAAAATGTTCTTATTTATCGACATGTTATCAAAACATTGTTTGTAAGAAGCTTCACATGTCAACTAATCATGGAGTTATTTTACGCTAGAAAATAAACGAGCTCGCTTAGAAATTGATTTTTTCTATTTCTTCATTTGCGTTGACTGCTATAACAATATCGCAATTTACATGTACAGGAAGCGAATGTAATTATCAATCATAATTACCACAATGGTAATTTTCTATCTTTTTGTGATTTCTAACTAGAAATTCGAAATAGTATCAATCAACATCACTGTGAAACCGTCAACACTCATGCATGAGACTTCATCTAATTTTATTGATTTAATCAAATTAACGTTTTTTGTGATGGGCGACGGCCTTAAGTATTAAACACAGGTATGCCAGGCCAGTCCCTGAGCTGCAGATTATTGTAGAGAAATAAGGCTCGAAAAAAGATCATGAAATGTTCAATAAGAGATATAGAAACAAGTGCTCATTGAATTCTCGAGTTTCTTTAGGCGCATGTGCGATGTTGATATTACATGCAGTTGTAAAGGATAATAACCGGTAAGAAAATCCCAATGGTAAGATGTGTTTTACAGATTGTAGGGGTAGGGAAAAACATGATAGCAACGCTGTTGGTTGACGACTTTTCTGTAGGCCTACAAGGTCTCTGTTTCACAAGATATTTTAACGGCAGGGAGAGACACAGCTTTCCCTTGTGATAGGAAAGCATGCTTGAGAAATACTTTTTGTAGACATAGGTTTGTAGAATTGTGATTTGCTTCATCTGTGTTATAAAAAGCTTCGAGTAAATTCGCTTAAAAATCCCTTTTAAAACATTTCACTATCTATCAAAATTCTTGCGAGGGAGACGCATGATACAAATCACCTAGCGAAATGTTTGAATTCATTGAATATATGAGGAAATAATTTGCAAGCTAACATGTGCGTCTTCATGGGGCTCAGTTCGTAGAGACTTGAACATTAATAATATGCAAGGACAATCTAGATTTTATTTAGCCTACATAGACAGACAAGAGGATACTGAACTCGATCCACTGTTCGAGTCCAGACTGGTGTTGCCATCAATTATCTATTGTCCTCTCCAGTCGAGAAAACAGTAGCACAGATATCTGATCTCTATGTATGATCAGACCTTTTTTCAATCAGGAAATGCATGGTCAATAACATATATACCTTTGAAAGATCTTTTTCAACTTCATAATATCTATCTATTTATTACATGTTACTGGATAGTAATTAATAAGTAAACGTCGCAAAACGTTTGAGAATAATATGCTACAGTCATAAAGAACTTTCATTGGTCACAAAAATTACCGGTTAACGATAAGAAATATACACCGATACATACAGTACATGTGTCGAATACTGTCGAAATCAAACATAGCAAATAGGTAATCAACTATTATCCATTTTAGTCATTAGGAACCAAGGCAATATAACTATAGGTTTTACCAAAGTGTTAAATGGGTTTTCCATACTATTCCATTTATGCCAAGCTATAAAATCATATTCGCAATAGTTAGTGCAAGCTACTGCAGTAGAATGATTTTCTACCTATTGCATGCAAATCAGCCTATTTTTAAAATGTTGCAAACTAATTCATGAATGGTGAATAGCTGTTCATGAAATAGCTTAGCTTAAGCCTAATGTTACATGTTTCTCCGTCGTTCGCTATATAACAAGAAAAATTCACGGCGACAGTTTAAAGATGTGTTTCCGAATATGCCAGCATCACGAGGCTCTTATTTCGAGCGAATAAATTTCTTTCTCAAAGACCTCCGCATGTGAAAATTGTTTTGATTACACATCGTTGCATGTGCTTCAGCAGCGTAGTCGGCAAATGATCAGCATCAAATAGGGCAGTGCACTAGGTGATATACCACGCGTAATTACGGAACACCCCAAACATCCGTGGTTAAAGACATTATATTCTTCTACGCGCTGCACTAAGAGTCAGAAATCACTTGATCTGATGCTGTTAAAACATGTGGAATGCCTATGAATACGCGCGGCGAGCGTCTACGGTTGTCTGCGTTGCTGCTTGAACCACGGATGAACCGCTAAGCATGTTCTGTCTTCCCTGAGCATGAAATTGAGGTCCTATCACATTGTTTAGCCTCTGATACATGCAGACACATGAGACGCAAAGTCTACACAACAGGACTGCCGACAGATGTTGCAGCAATGTCACTCATAGCCACGGATGTTTAGGGTCATTGTAATTACGGATGTAATTGTGTCATGTGTTTACGCGTGAATTACGCGTATTTGAGCGTGGCATGTCACCTAGTGTGGTATGCAACTAAGTTGGGATAGCGGGCCATCAATTTTAAAATGCAGTAGTATAGGCGTAGTATTCTTTTATTCCGTACTTTTTAAGTGCACATATGGGCTGCTGTGCCATGCGTGCATGTATAGTGGTCGAATAACAAAATTTTACATGTTGATGTATATACAACAGTATTGTACGCAACTGATTCGTTTAATATTAAGGAATCATAATATACTTTCTACAATTCATGTGAGTATTGAAGAGCGAATAGGCCTATAACAAATCATGCAAGCTTTTCTTTTGTGTAATTAAACGGTTATTTGACTTTTTTGGTGATTTGATCGACATATAACCTTATCCAAAAACAACGGCTTGGTAGTGCAGTGCAACTATCCACCTAAAAGCCGCACAAGATAAAATTGATTTTGCTATACAATTATTGTTCATGCTACATGTACATGTACATACATGTAAGTGCACATATGTCACACAAGCATATGCGGCTTTCAAAAACCGTGCATGGGCTCCATAAATGGTAGTCGTGTGCTAATGCCAATCGAGAAATGGAATCTATATATTAGTGTAGCAGTAGCCTATACAACTGAAATTCAGCAAGAATATTTGAAAAAACTGTTGGCCTGTCAAAATCTTGCGGTTGGATTCCTCCATTCGTAGTCAAGGTCTCATTAATATAGCCTCTTTTTAGGTTCATTGAGGCGTGGTTTATAACGTTAAGAAACATGCACAGCAGGGCATCGAATACTATGTGACTAAGCATAAACTCCCGCAGGTGATGACCATTTTGCGCTTATACGAGAAGATATTCATTGCGAAAGGAGCATGCTTGGATAATTTGAATTTTTGCTTTTTGTGCCATCATATTGCTCGTTTAGTTGTTGGTTTTGCAAATTCTAAAGAGGATCCCCTACCCTTAGATGCACTTGTCAAAGGTCGAAGTCGGAGTAAGTCATTTTTATATCATCGATTCAAATAATATCCGCGGGCCACTTTAGATATAAGAAGCGGTGGCGCGCCACCCAATATGTCCTGGCGGGCCACCAAGTGGACCGCAGGCCACGCGTTGCCCACCACTGAAATAAGGGGACCACTTAGCAGATAGATGAGAACAACATTTTGAAGATGACACCAACTGTAGCTCAGATTCAGAACGTCGCATAGAGCATCATTCTGACCTCAAATTGTGACAAATGAGAGCAATTTGACGAATAATGAGAATAGTTTCAGTTACTAGAGTTATTTGGGGCTCGATGAACAACTGGTTTGTCTCCACGAAGAAGCTAGATTGTCCGTCCAGACGCAATGCTGAGAATCCATTCAAATGTGGGGATGGCTGATGGAGATGCACGGGAGGTTATTTATTTTCATCGTTAAAACGAAAAGCGAAAGCACTCCCTTCTCATAATCCTCTGTATTCGCATTTAAATAAAACATTGTAAATCCATCTGTGAACAAGTCTTAGCAGGACGAAACGTCCGGTTTCTTGCAAATATTTTATTCGAAGGAATACAGACGAACATAAGAACAGGGAGTGCTTTCTGTTTTTGTTTGAACGATGAAAACAAATGTGGGGAAATTCCTACAAATAATCATGCGCACAGAGCTCATTCCTAAATCTTATTGAGAATGCTTGAAGAGTATCAAATTAAGATTGCGATCTTTCTTCCGGATGACAACATCGTTGACCAGATTGCGGATGCTCCAGCTTGAATGTCCGCTGATGGACACGAGCGTGGGCCAATGACTGCTCCATCAGTCAGGGGAAAATTACTAAGATGGAAGGGCGATGAGAATCTGCAAAATGGATGATGCGGCCCATACCAATTTTTCAATTGTCGAATTTCTCAAATTATATGCAAGGAGACTTTGGGTGCTTATTATAACATAGCATTCTATGTTTATGTAAATTTAGCATTACATATTTCCGAATATTATATGATAATTGATGACATGATTATGTGATATGATTAATTATATGCAATAACAAAGGATTAATTACACCAGCGAAATGACAAACTATAGCACGAATACTGCAAATGAAAAGCTTTTAAATTCTGCATGTTGAACCAAATGTTTAAATGCTAAAATATGGGGATTTAATCACAATGTTTTATGCTCTCTATGACAGGAACTCAATCTGCACATGAAATAAGGTTATTTGCAACATGATAACAAATTCGTTGTAAAAACATCTAGTTTCTTGATTTGTTATAACAAAGAGATTTGTTAAAGCAAAGAGAATTCAAATGTATTATTTGCATTTAGCTTTGTTTATTCGTGAATTTGATTAGCCTACCATGATGCCGCATATAATGTATGAACGAAATTGATTACTATTGGGTAGATTTAAGCGATTCTGCTAGCAGATTAAGTGAATGATTGTGATAGTCTGCATGAATGAATTTGATTGCACTAAGGCGAATTTGTTTGCATTTTCCGGTAGTGTTACCGATGGTTGCTGCTCTGCCTAACAAAGCCAAAAACTGTACCTAATGTACTGAAGTGCAGCATTTATCGGTGGATGGGCCTAGGCAAAAGAAACAAGACTCGAAATCTTCTGCAAGTAATAAAGATAATTTTCCATGCGTTTCATGGAAAATTTCAATTTCAAGAAAGTTCTACTTTTTTCAATTTAACTATAACCTAGCGTCTTAGTGCCAATTAAGAAGGCTAACTCCAATAGCAGTCTGCTCAATTATTCTGCTGATAGAGTACATATTTCTTTCTAATTAGTTGGTCCAAGAATAGTTAAGGTCATCTTGATCTACAAGATTATCAGCACCTAATCACCTAATCAGTTTTTGTTTCTGTGTATGAACACATCAATTGGAACTACATTTCCTCAATCCTCGAAGGCTACTCAGAGGTAAAGTGAATTGAGTTGTATGGATTAGGCTGTCTGGAAACTGGTACTTTCGAAATTGTGAGTGAACGAGATTTCGAGTGGTTCACTGGTGGATCTGAGCAAGCGGGATTCTCTAGTAAGTGCCATTGACCCGACATTAACTAAGAATGAAAACTGCAGGTAATTAATTAACCTTTGCACTGGTTCAACCCTTGCCCCATCTTGTATAGGCATATAGGTCCATCCCCTGCGTCTTTTAGTACATGCGCTTGGGATATGCTTTCAAGCCTTACATCATCACGACAATAGAATTTTATAGGCCTACTTCTTCCTTGTCAACTTGCATGCGTCTATAAATATGGACATGTGCGATGAAAATGTTCCATCACGCAATTTAGCAAGGCTGGTAGCCATCTTTTTTCGCTTTTTCGGAGCTATTAGTAGATTGCTGATTATCCGGTGTGATCAGCTTTTGAAGGTATTATTAGATTCGCATCCATCATATAATTGAGTGCCTTCAGTTAATGTCATTGATTAATAATAGTTGATACATTAGTAATAGTCTGAAAGTAATGTCACTAAAAGCAGCGCATGCATCATAAGCAGTAACATGAGATGCAATTTTGAGTGACAGAATTCTATCACTGTGTCCAATTTTTATCACAGTGGGTGTCAATGTGATGTAATAAAGGATTTGAGCTAAAATTCCTACACTTCATAAATTCTCAAATGAAAGCAAAAATGTCTGCGCTAATTCTTCACATACATTGTTGGAACCGGCCCGTTCAACCCAAAGTAAGTATATAAGGGAAGTATGGAATCAATGGTTGATTTGTGGCGACAGCTATGATATTACTTTTTCGCCAGCTCTTATGAGCAGTTTTATTCGATATCGCAATTGACAACAGAATAGTATTGAAATATTGAATGGAAGGGACTGAATAACTATGCCAAAACTATGAAGTAGTGAAAAATTACATAGTTATCCGTAGACATCTAGAAGACAAAAACATGAGATGAAGATCCATTTCTATGGTTAAAATGCTGGATTTGATTTGGCATATAAATTTAAGGTACTTAATAGACGACTGCAGACCATTCTATGCGATTTAAGGAGGTGACTTATGATTGCATTAATGTACTGTATATGAACGTGTTTACAAACTTTTGCCCACTGAACATCTGGAAATCTTTGTATCGAATCTAGAAATACTTCATTTTCTTATTGATGACCAGTTGTGCATACATTCATTGATCAGGTTTACAGTTCCATTCATGAATGGATGTTGGAAATATGGTGGACCTTACCTACATTATATACTATTTTAGTCCTAATTTTTTCATCTGATTATGAAAGCATCCTATATGAAATTTGATGATTTTTTTATTGACATCCCAACATCTCATTTTCTTCTTACATCAGAGTTTTCCCTTGTATTTCCTTCTGTGATCAATAGCAGTATTTGATGATCCGTAATGAGATAACTTATGAAGAAATAGTCAAATTCTGAAATGTTGTCATTAAATTATTGATATATCACGTAAATGACTGTTTTTGTTAGTGATGAAAATAATTAAAAATGAAGAATGACGCTCCAGCCTTAAGCTGCAGATACTTTGCATTAATTGCTTTCGAATATATTGAGCAATTAATACAATAGTTCCTCGGCTTCTGGCAAATCACTGAAAAGTAAAATCATATTCACAACAGAAAAAGAAAAGCAACACGAAACATTCAGATGCAGATGAAAGCATTTGGGACGCAGCTTTGATTTCATTGGTTGGAACATCATAGGATGCATCAATTCACAAAAGGCCTTTAACCGAAATTTGTATTATAAAGCTATATAGAATAAACCACAAAACGTTTGACTTTTGGTTTGATCACTTGTGCCAATTAAATTTCGAGTGCTATTCATTCAAGTTTATGTCTAGACGTTGCGAATAATTATCAATTAATTTCACCGTACATGTTCATCTGACATCGGTATTAAGCATTTCAAAGTGCAGTATAGACTACTGAATACTGATTGCCTCATACTGCTTCACGTTGTTGACAAAAATGCACACATATAGGGCTGATCAAAAGTAACTTCCTAATGCAATATTTTCATTATTCCTACTCCAAGAAAGTAATAAACATGAATAGCATTTTTTCATGACGGAAATTTACTGGGCATTGTCTAGAAATGAAAAGCAGTTGCCATTAGGGAGCTTTACTCAGGGCATCAAACACACATCAGCAGTATAATTTATCCAAATGAGAGCATTATTCGATTATTATTGCATTAATAAATTATCCAATTCAAACTCTCAATTTCTGTGTGTCATGATGTTGAAATAAATACCTTGGAAACCACGGCCAATTCTTGGCGGTGAGGAAAACATGAAAGAAGTGGCGAAAATTCGATGATTCAAGTTCATGACAAATCATTTTTGGCGACGAAATCTCTCAGAATTTTTATTATTTCGCTGTGAATACCCCGCTGTTGCTCCTCTTGCTAATATGTAGGCTATCTTTATTTTAACAAGCTATATTTCACCTAAAGGCCTACTAATAATTGCTTCAGCATGACCTCGAAAATTTTCGGTGCGAGCAGGTGAGCCCAGCGCACACCCATAAAAAATCATTGTTTTTATGTAGCAAATATTATAAAATAAATGTAGCGTAGTTGTTTTGGACATTTTCAATTCATGATAAATATAAATTTCGGTTGAAGAAACAGCTTTTCTAAATTGATCAAAATTTGATTATTAAGCTTCTGTTAAAGGCGTAAATAAAAATATTGCAACAAAGGTGTCAGACTCATCATGGAAGGTATTCGATTTATCTAACGGCCGATACAGTAAAACGAATTGTGATGTAATCAACTAGATCTCTAAGTCTGCCATTTTTTTGGTGTGTTCAGATATTGCAAGTTGTATATATACACCTACGTTAATAATCACTACGATGCACATGTATAGGATACACATGTACTACGATCCTCAATGCTCACATGAATTATAGAAAACTTTATGAATTATTATCACGATTCCTTAACATCAAATTAAAAACTGTACAATTACTGAAGAATAATGATGATCATCTGGGAATCGCGGACGAGCAGCAACTACAAATTGCCAAGAAGACAGATTCAGTATATCATTACATGTATATGCTAGAAAACTATAAAATTTCCTATAAATTTGATGCCATGAAACTTCGGTAACGTGTTCAGTAGATACCTACTTCTAAGAAGCAATTGCTTAATTCTAACGGTTAATGCATAAATGAATATTTGAAGTGATCATGCAAAAATATAACCGTTCAGCAAATAGTTACCATTTCGACGAATTGTTGCGTCTGAAAAGCTAACTGTATAGTTATGGCTGCTGGTACCAATTTTTCGTGGGAGTAACTTGGTCTCAGTTGTCTGGCTATTTACACGCAACATTGCGTTCGAATAACCTCACGTCTTTTGATATCGGATCAAATCAAGCCTTGTTGGTAACTAAAAATTAATTTCATTTTCCTAATTGAATTAAAAACCCGCAAGTTTTCTTTTTTTGAAAGTACTCTCACAAAAAGACTCGTCAGCTGTCACTACTTTTTCTCAAACAGGCCTACTAAAATTGTTATTAAAGGATGCTCGCTATTAAACATAGTAACTTAGAAGAAACTTTTCGGATAACATTCATGATGCGGTAAACTGGGTTGAATCGGATCAGTAGTGAGAAATTGATCTTGTTGCCCAATCATAATGGGCATGGCGGAAATTATTGCACCTTATACACGTATCGTCTTTACACATAGTTTCATTATATGCCAAAAATTTGACCGACTTACTGATCCAGTTGATTGTGTCAAACTGTTTTTTTCAAGATCGACCATTAGACAGAGTCTTTGTCAACCTTGAACATCATCATGAACGAGGTTGTGTGGACTATGTAGTTAACCATCACTGAGTTGCCACTTAAAAATTATATTTACTTTTACTAAATATAATGTATAACCGTGGATGGGTGATATCAACTGCATCAGATGTAGCGACCATACTCGTGTTGCAAAACTTTAAGTTGATTCAATTAACTATCATTAACATCAACTTACCAGACGCCATTTCACGCACAGATCATAATGATTCACTGAACAGCAAAATTTAGAACATCGTGCGCCTTATGAACAGTCACAGTAGCGACTGTCTGTCTGCTTCCTTACTTAATAAAGCAATCAGACAGCGACTAGGCATGACGTCACAACAGTGAAAGCGTAGAGTGATTTGCGTGGGAACATCTCGCTCAATTACCATGAAGATGTTGGAATTTCCTGCAACTGGTGCACTCAATGTATGAACACAGATATCAGTAAAATAAGAGCATGACGGGTTGTTTTAGGACAAGCGCAAGAGTCACGTTCAATGAAAAAATGACACGTTCAACATCAAAATTGATGTGAAAAATGAATAAAGCAGTAAATTTTATGTAGGAATCACTAGAAAAGTGAAGTTGTCACCAAATATTTTAGCCACAGCGACTTTTTGAAATTGATGAATATAAATATCTGAAAATTATCTTGGCGAAAAAAGATGGCGGATTTGTCGCCACTAAAAATACATTAGAGTAATGGGGAGTTTCCACACTTGATATATTTAAACACTTTGGTTCAACCCCATGGGTAAGGGATCTATGATCCCATCCCGAAACTCTGCTCTAGCTTCTGAAAAAGGCCTGATTCATTTCTGATACTGCACTTCTCATAAGCTAATTTTTGGTAGGATGCTATAATATTTTCAAATTTGACACACTGGAAGGTTAAACAAATAACTTTGATTAAAAGCACATGTGCAAATTATTGAATATTTTCGATTTTCCTCATTTTGGCATGTTTTTATGTTGGTGGGCAAAATACTGCCCGTGTAAAATATATTACACAAATGAAAATATTTTTTAAACAAAAAGTATATGCAGTAATAAATATATAGAATGAATATAGTTTCTTATCAATGTTAAAAGACACGGTCAATAAAAGTTTGTATTAAAAAGCTTTATCAAATTTTTTTTATAATTTATGCAACAACTATCTAACACAAGCCTGTGTTAGATCGTTGTTGTATAAATTGATAAAGACTTTTGGTCGAAAGCTTTTTAATAAACTTTTATTGACCTTGTCTTTTCAAATTGATGAGAAATTCTTACTGGTCAATGGCGAATATTATCTAGGCCTATATAAATATAGTACAAAACATCGTATTATAATGTCTTTATAATAACCTAAGAACATAAAATTAAAAGTTTCAAGAACGCTCATGCAGTAGTTTGACTTCAGTAGAAAATGGGTTGAGAATCATAGCATCAAGCAGTTGTAGAAGTCAATGCGCAAATCGACATTCTTAGTATGAACAAAACTATAATTCCCAACATTGACCAGTCATGTGGTGCTGAAGCGCGGTCACTCACCCCGAAGGTGACCAAGCTTTTACAGATAGAAGAATGATGAGGCAGCCCTACACGTACACGGCCCTAAATGGCAAAGGTCAGTTGAAGGCAAAGAAAGTTTCAAGCAAAGAAGTAGCGAGACGTCGTAGCTTGCCCAAACGCCCGGTTCGCCTGTGGCAAATACGTCTGTGCGCTGGTTTTGGCAATATAAAAAGGGTCACAGATAATGTGATCGATGGAACGTAGGTATTCTGACAAGTAGCATTTCAGTGCTTTGATGGCTTCAAAATTTATTCAAAGAATAATGGTAGTCCTGCAATCAAATTCAAACATTTTCCTCAGCTCACGAACAATCTTTCTTGATAATTATGTAGGCCTAAAAATTAATATGGAAAATTTTAAAAAAAATGAGGTCTATCAATGAATGAATGCCTGTCAACGTACATCTTTAATGAGACAAGTGACTTCCGGATACTGTATATTTACTGTTGCCGTCATAATGGATAGCTATCACTCTGACAAGACTTGTATAAAACTTTAGAAAGAATTATTAGAGAACTTGTTGTGTTTTCTGGAAAATGGTGACAAATAGCATATCTATTTACTACTTCAGTTTGATTTGATAACTTTTACACAAATTTCATTGAACGAAATTTTCACCATGCATGTTATCTAATTATGAACAAGCATTATGCACCACACACATCAAAAAGTACGTGAAAAAAAGCGACGTGAATCGGTGATTCTTTTTATGCAAGCATTCAAAGTAGCACTTAAAAATATCCGATCGAGACCGACCTACCTCAATCTTTTGAAAAACCACTGTGAACTGACATGTAGACATAAAAGCAGTGGTTGGATTTGGGCACGAATTTGTCAAAAGTGGGCACGAATACACGAAAAATGAGAGTGGGCACGAAAATTGAACCACCTGAAATTATTGCCCATTGTTTTCTGAGAATCAGTAATGGGCAAAAGACCGTTCCAGGACACCATAAAATTCAAAAAAATAGTATCTTTAAAAACGACATAAATTCATGAATTTGAACCCTTTTTCAGGTTATGGAGACCTAAATTCATAAATTTAGGAGTTTTTAAAAATACCCAATTTTTCAAATTTTTCAAAATCTCAAGTGTGTGATTATGACATTTTTCATTGCTCAAATCATGACCGTTCAAGGACACCGAAAATCATAAAAGTTAAGAATCTCAAATTTGAGATTAAGATTATTTTTTCTCTCTCTTAAATCATGACCGTTCAAAGACACCGAAAATCATAAAAGTTAAGAATCTCAAAATTTGAGAATTACAATTTTCACCCCCCTTAAAATCATGACCGTTCCAGGACACCGAAAATCATAAAAGTTGAGAATTTCAAATTCATGAATTTTATCCATCTTTCAGGTTTTTAAAATATATCATGTGACTAAAAATATTTCTTTAAAAATGGAAGAAACAAAAGTGGAAGAAACCGCAAAAATATATCCTTCGTTATCATAGTTAAAAATAAGTGAATTGAATAAAGAAAAACACAAAGATAAGTAATGGTCAAAAGACCGTTCCAGGACAGGACAGGCCAAATTTATGAATTTAAGTCTTAAAACCTGAAATAATGACCCAAATACATGAATTTAGTTGTTTTTTAAAGATACCGATTTTTTCAAAAATGCTACTTTTTAAATAGACTAAATTCATGAATTTAGTCCCTTTTTCAGGTTTTAAAGACCTGAATTCATGAATTTAGTCCATTCAAAAAGTACCATTTTTTCAAAAAATGTCATTTTTAAAAACGACATAAATTCATGAATTTGAACCTTTTTTCAGGTTATGAAGACCTAAATTCATAAATTTGGGCGTTTTTAAAAATACCCAATTTTCGAATTTTTCAAAATCTCAAATTTGAGAATTACAATTTTCACCCCCAAAATCATGACCGTTCCAGGACACCGAAAATCATAAAAGTTAGTTTTTTTAAAAACGTCTTTTAAATCCGTTTTTCAGGTTTTTAAAATATATCATGTGACTAATAATATTTCTTTAAAAGTGGAAGAAACAAAAGTGGAAGAAGCCGCAAGAATATATCCTTCAATATCATATGAACGTAGTTCTACTACCCCCTCCCTTCTAACTTCTAGGGGTCCCTTCTGACTTCTAGGGGTCCCTTAAGAAATTTTTTTATTATAAAATGAACAACATAAATGAGTTTTTAAAATTATATGGAACGCAAACTACGACAAATTTCGACCTAAAGAAAATCGCAAATGAATTAGGAATAAAGAATTTTCATGTTCTAATGAGAGACGAATTACAATTCCTAAAAAATAAGCCAACAGGAACCTTCAGTTCCCGGAACAAAGTTCCATCAATAACTGTAAATTTCGTAACCAATCTTCACACTTCAGACCAAAAAGGCGTACATTGGTCAGCAGGCGTTAAAAATCATCAGCAGAACTATTATTTTGATTCATACGGTTTGCCCCCTACAAATGAAGTAACAGAATTACTTGGAACGGGAACATACAATACGTTTCAAATTCAAACACCAGGCACTACCTATTGTGGACAATTATGTTTATACGTTTTGTACAAATTACAAAAAGGAGTACCATTTCTAGATATAATGTTAGAATTGAACGAACCGTAGGTTCTATGGCTACGCGCTACGCGCTACGCGCTACGCCTAACAAGGGAATTTCATTCCCGAAACGTTAGTTCCAATAATAATAATAATGATAATTAAAAATCACTTCGTTGTAATTCATTTTGATAAAATCGGCCTCTGATATCTTCATCATCTAAATCTTTGATTTCGTAAGTAATCGGATAACTTTGATTTATTTTAGAAATTTCAAATATCTCTTTCGTCCAGTATCCGACGAAGCCTTTTTCAAATTTATTCTTATATTTAAATATTCTAACTCTATCTCCAATTTTAAATTTCGGCTTAAGTTTCTGCAAATTCGGATTACTCTCATTCAAATTATTATTCTCGAATATTTTTTTTCTTATCAAATCAGGGTCGACAGAAGCATTCTTTGGAGTTTCTTCAATACCAGAATGAACTTTATTATTGTACTCTTCTACAACTCCTGGTAATATCTTCAACCATTTCTGATTTCCTTGCTGAGTAAATTTTTTGAAAATTTTATTTTTTAACGTCCGATTGAATCTTTCTATCACTACAGCTTTTCCTGCGTTTTCAGTTGAATAAACAGTTTCAAATAGTGGCTGAACGTTTCTGTTATAAAATTCCGACCCTTTATCAACAAACAATTTCCTTGGCTTTCTATTACTTTCTTTAAAGATTTCTTCAAACGCATATTTAACTGATAGACCACTTTTATTTTTTAAAGGCTTTACCCAAGCGTATCGTGTATATAAATCTATAACGGTCAATGCGTACTTAAACCCTCCTTGATTCGGCATATGAATAAGATCAGCACTCCAAATATCATCTTTATTAAATACTTTTACTTTCAATAAATATTTAGGCCTTCTGTATTCTTTATGAATTTCAGACGCGTAGGTTCGAGCGTTGCTCTCAGAGTTATTAGTTCGAGCGTTGCTCTCAGACAGCTTTGCTGTCGTTTCATTTAAACCCTGACCGAATAATATTTTAGCTTGTAAAGCTTTCTTAACAAACATTCTTTCAATTTTTTCTCTAAAGGAAGGATTTTGAATACTATCTAATTCTTGAATCATCTTCTTATCAGCTGCATGTCAAGAACTTAGATGATGATTTCGATAAGCTAAATCATGCCTGTAAGCTGCGGCATCTACTCTATTTATTGGTTCTTCACCTGGTTTCGGATTATTATTCTCATCTAGTCTTATATCTAATCGAGTTCCTGGACCAGTATATGAATGACCAGGAAGATGTTTTTCTTTCGAATATTTACTCCAAATAAATCCAGGAACGTTTTCTAATGTTTTTTGTATATCACCACCGAAGTGGTATGGAACTTTGTTCTTGTCACCTCCAATATGCTGACAATGTGAGTTTTTATTTTTGTTTAATAGATAATTCAATAAATCTAAATTAGCAATTTTTAATTTAATTAAATTTTCGGAATTTGTGGAATTCATTTTAAAAGATAAAATAAATGTTTTACCTTATCATACTAGGACTTAGATATATTCCAGAACCATCTTTAGTTTCTTTAATTTCAATTAAATCATCAACATTGTGGAGAATATTTTTAAGAACTCGTTTTCCTTCATCAACTAATTTTAATTTACTAATAAAATTATCTACTACTCCTTCACCCCTAGCAACTTTCTCTAACTCTCTATTATGTCGTTTTTGTTCTTCTAATGCTGCTTTCTCTGATTTATTTTTATTTACTGCTTGGACAATACCAGCTGTCCCACCTGCAACACTTCCTGCTGCAGCTATGCCTCCTATTATTAGTGGAATTAATGGGAGAATCCCGCCATTCTTTTCTTCTTGTAATTGAATATTCTCTATCATTGGTTTACTTATGTAATACTTTTTTTTATTAATAGTAATAGTTTTAGGGGTATTTTTGTCAACAATATTACGTAATTTTAATTCAACAGTTTTATTATTAATATTACTTTTCGCTTGTGACATTTTTAATAAAAAAATTTTAAGTTATCAAAAATTTAAATCTATTCTAGTTATGAAAAAATTTCAAGTTACCAAAAAAATTTTAAGTTACCAAATCTATTTTTTTAAAGAGTTTTAATCTATTCTAGTTATTAAAAATTTCAAGTTACTAAAAAATTTTAAGTTACCAAAAAATTTTAATCTATTCTAGTTATGAAAAATTTTAAGTTAAGAATTTTTAATCTATTCTAGTTATGAAAAAATTTTAATTAACTTATCAGAGCGAAGCTCCTCTGGCTTTAGCCTATCCTTACCATCTTTCCATTAAGAATTTCAATAGAATATTTTACATCTTCTAGCAATAAACCATAAGCCATCAATGAAGTTGTGGAATCTTTCTTTTCAATATTAATTGTTACATTACAACCATTTTTAATAATATCTTCAGATTGTGCACTTAAATCGAAACAGAAAATTGGATATAAATGTCTCCAATCTCCAGGAGTTAATTGTGGTTCAACTCCAAATTCTGTACAAAGATTTCGATAACAATCATATCCTTCCATAAATTGATTATTGGTATCATCGAATCTTAATGGATCAATTGGATATCGGGTTTGATTTAATGAAACTTGTAAACTTCGAATTGTATTAATATGAAAAATATTGTTGTTCTTATCAAAACTTGGAGAATTATTTCTTTGAAATGTTAGTAATAAATATCTTGGAGTATTCGCAGTTCTAGTAAAATGCCAGTTAAATCTTTGTTCGGAAAAAGTTACTGAACTAGCAGTACGCTTTAGAAAATTTACTGGAATTGGTTTGTTAGTATTTAATCTTTTTGCAATAGCTGTTTCAATCTCTAAACTAGGAGTAATATGCTTAATCCACCATTCAAGTCTATCAATTTTTAAATATGCTTTTTTCCAGTCTTACCAAAAAAGATTAATTCATTATTTGCTGTACGATGAATTATTAATTTAAATTTTAATTGATATGATATTTTATCATAATCTAAATATCCGAATAATGGAGACAATGACCAATTTACTGTCTGTTTACTTTTCTTGTTAAATTCACGTCTTTCTTTATATGCACTATTGTTTGTTTTATTTAAATGTTTTGCAATATTTTCTACATCTTTCGCAATTCCTGCTGCATCTGTTCCAGCGTGAGTTAAATCATCAACAATTATACCATCATTAGTATCAGGAAACCAACCTTCGATTTCATACTTTTTATTATTTTCACCAATTGTTATAAATCTAAGCATTGTATCAATTACACCTGGAGAATCACTTATTGTTTCTATATTTTGAGTTGCAACATCTAAACGCATTTGTGTAAATAATCTTGGAAAAAAATTATTCTCTAATGCAATATTATCGGTTTCTGGTAATGGTGTTGTAAAATTAGCATCACTATATAAAGAATATTCACAATGTAAAAATGAATCAGGTAAATATATATAACTCTGCTGATTATCAACTTCAAAAATTAAATCACCTCCAGTATTTACTCTACTGGAAGATCCGGGATTCATAGCAATTCTTATATAGTCATTCTTTTTTTGATTATTACTGACGAACGGAGGATCGTCTAATCTAAATTTATTTTCGATAAGCGAAGACATTTTTATAAAAAATAATTTGACTTTTTGTTTTTCTCACAGACAGAAAAAAATTTTACTAAAAAAATTACTAAAAAATTTTACTAAAATATAATTTTAGAATTTTGCTAGACCAGCTCCGCTGCTGACGCCATTACCTCTTATTTCTTCAATTGTTTTTTCATTATGTTTACTATCAGACGGAGCTCCGCTCCTCAAGGTTTCCCCAACAGCAATGTTAGCAATTTTGTTCTTTGTTTCATCTGAAAGTTTTTTTAATTTTTTTAGTTCTTCGGAATCATTCCTAAGTTTACGAATAGCTTCTAGTTGTTTTAATTCGTTTTGAGACTTGACAGCATTTGATATTGCACTAGCTGTACTACCTATAGCAGCTGCTCCTTTTGCAGCAGATGTAATCAAATCTTTATTATTTTTAATTAAGTTAACGATACTACCAATACCAGAGAAGATCCCAGCTCCTTCCGTGTGAACGGCACCTGCGGTGCCTAGGAACTTTTCTGTTCCGACTGTTTCTCTATTATCATAATGATAAACGGGATTCATACGTGGTTCATGAGCAATTTTTTGATTTGAAGCAAAATGTTTAAGATTGTGTTTATAAATTATAGGCATTTTTTAGGATTAAATTTGACTTTTGAGAAAAAATATTTACGATTGGTTAGTAACCTGAGGACCTTTGGTCCGATCGGCTAAAGCCTCGAGGAGCTTCGCTCCGATTGGTTAGTAACCTGAGGACCTTTGGTCCAATCGGCTAAAGCCTCGAGGAGCTTCGCTCCGATTAAGATTTACGTTTGTGAATGGACAACAACTTCGAGATAACTTTATTAATTGCCTGTTGCACTTTATCTATTGCGTCAAGCAGCGTGTGATGTACTTTAATTTCTTTTCTATTAACTTGCATTTTCTGCTGATTAATCTTCAATGCTGTTTTAAGAGCATTTAACTTAATTTTAAGAACATCTAATTGTCTTTTAACAGAATCTAACTGTTCTTTATTTTCTTTAGAGTTTTCTTGTAAATTTTTCTTTAATTCATTTTCTAAATTGATTTTAAGAGTTTTCATTTTATCAACTCTTTGATTAAGTGAGTTTACTTCATTTATTATTCTATTCATCTTTTTCATTTGTTGAGTAATTTTAGAACTCAATTCATCAACACTTTTTTGGAATGTAGTTTGTAACTGCTTTAAATTTTTTTTAATTCTTTCAGGTATTTTTTCTATTTCATCTTCTAATTGTTCCTTTAACATTTTTATCTGATGTTTATTTTTAATTACAGCAGATTTTAAATTTAAAGAAAGTAATATTAAAATTTTTGATTGTTCAGAAATCTTTTTAAAAAGTTTTGCTATATCTGCTTCTAGCTCTCTATCCTTTTTATCAAGTTTTAATAATTTTTCGTTTAATGATTTGTCATTAAGTTTAAGCAACTTTAATTCGTTCATCATTAATATATATTTTTCCTTTAAGTCATTGATTTGTGTATCAACATATTGTTTATTTGTCAACTCTGTATTTTGTTGCGGAAGAATAGAAAGATGCAATGGACCAGATAAAACGTCTCCAGTTTTCATGATATAGTTTTCTATCTCTATTTCTAATTCACGATTATTCGGGATATATGCACCTCCACCAACATTTGGTAACATCATTTTTAAAACAATAAAAAAGTAAAATTTTTTCTAATAAAAATAAAAAAATAAAATTTTTTCTAATAAAAATAAAATAATAAAATTTTTTCTAATAAAAATAAAAAAATGGAAAATCCAAATTTAAAAAAATTATATTCGCCCGCATCATCCTGTTCTTCTTATTCGACGAGATCAACGGGATTTGAAAATAAATGTTTTGATAATAATAATAATAATAATCCATGTATAGATGTTAATATTTTATTTCAATTACAAACCGAAATATTTAGAGAACAAACAAAAGGTTTACCTTCTATAGAAACTAATTATTGTTTATTTCCAGGTGATCCATTTATTAAATTTATGGAGATTGTAAGTAAATATAATGATGTAGCTTATGTTGAATTAAATAAAGAAAATATGGTTGTAATAGGCCATAATAATGTTTATGGATTTATTAGAGCAGTTTTGCCGATTAGTAATACTGATTGGATAGAAACTAAAATTATTAATTATATCAATATTAAAGAATTAGTTAAAAAATTAAAATCTTTTTCGAAAGAAAAAATTAGATTATTTGTTGATGAACAAAATCAATATAGCATTCACATAGAGAGTAAAAAACATAATGAAGAATTATTATGTCAAGTTTATTATAGAGACACAATTTATAAACAAGAAACATTAGAAATGCCCCAAAGATATGATGATGATACGTATATAGGATTATATTCCAACTTAAATATTAATTTATTAAAATCTTATATAAATGGTTTAGCTCAACAAGAGAAAATTTATATGTGGACTACACCTTATACTATTAACAATAACCATAATCATAATCATAATAAACGAACCGAAGGTTCTAGGGCTTTGCCCGATCTTAAAGAATCTTATAATAATAATAATGATGATAATATAAATGATGATTCTGAAACATCTGAAAAAGGTGTAAATGGTAAAAAAGATTATAAAAATATTAGTAATTATAAAAATTTAAGTAAAGAAAAATTTGTATCTCATACTGATGTACATGATATTAATACTACATATAATCAAAATGTATCTAAATTTCATTTTCTTACAATTGAAAATAATAATGATGGTATAGTTGAAGATACTGTTAGACAACTATGTGTCGGGTCTACAAAATTTAAATTAGGATTTACATCTAATCAATTTAAAATTTTATCATCTTTAATAAAAACTAAAAAAGATTCAGATTATAGTGGTGTTATTAAATTTTCCAAAAGAGAACAAAGACCAATATTTTTCTCTATTATATTATTATCAGATAAGAAATGTAATTTAGAATTAGATATTCCTATCAGGGAATGGTATCCAATCCCAAAAAGTGTAATTTATGATGATGATGAAGAATCAATTTATGATGATGAAGAATCAATTTATGATGATGAAGAATCAATTTATGATGATGAAGAATCAATAGTTAGTGAAAATAAATTTAAATTATCTTTTGATAAAACATTATATGATGAAACATTATATGATGAAACTTAATATGATAAAACTTAATATGATTAAACTTAATATGATTAAACTTAATATGATTAAACTTAATATGATAAAGAAAAAAAATAACTAAAGAACGTGTAATATATAATAATATAAAATAACACTCAAGTCCTTGATATTAAAATGTTTATATCTAAAATTAAAACACAAATTTTTTCTTAAATTTTCTCTAAAAAAATTAAAAAAATGGAAAATACCAAGTTTTATTGTAACTTATGTAAAAAAAAGTTGCAAACAAAAAGAAGTTATCAATCTCATTTAAATAGTAAATTGCATTTACAAAATGTAGAACGAGTTGATGAAGGAAATATATTAAAATTAAATAGTTATAAAAACTATCTAGAAACATTGCCTACTGATATAAAAGTTAAAAAAATGTTTGATGATTATTCACATTCGGAATATAAAAAAGTTTTTAATAGTGAAGATGAGACCATACAAACCGAAGGTTCTAGGGCTTCGCCCGTACCAGATGGAAGATATTTATTTAGCGATACTGATGAATTTGATGAAGCGGAACGAACCGATGAAGCGGAACGAACCGAAGGTTCTAGGGCTTCGCCATTAACAGATATAAAATATTTATTTAATGAATCGGTTCGCGGGACATCAAAGATGTCTTCTAGGGCTTCGCCCGTTGAATATAATGAAACCGATAAAACTTTTTCTGATATTCTAACCAACTTTTATAATATATTTAAGAAATCTTTCAAATGTTATATGAATGTAGAAGTACTTTATACAAAAAATGGACCTGATGGAATTCCTGAAGAAATAATACAAGGACATTTTACAAATTCGCAAGAAATTCATAATGTAAATGATATACAACCCATATTTCAATCGATGATACTTAAATTAGAAAATTGTATAATTGAAGCCCAGTTACGTGAATCTGGTTGGAGATTTGTTAAAATACTATCTAAGAAAATAGTAATTGATAAATATAAAAATAATACTGGTGGTAGTTATGTTCCTTTACCTTTCAGTTCACCACAAATAATCAACATAAAAAATGAAGATGATTATTGTTTTCTGTGGAGTATTATAGCACATTTACATCCTGCAGAATATCATAAAGAAAGACTAAGTCATTATAATAAAGAAGAATATATAAATGAATTTGATCTTTCGGATGGTTTACATGAATTTCCATATGATTATAATGGGTTAATAAAGTTTCATAAAAAGAATAAAAATTTAATTGAAGTAAATGTTTTTGAATTAAATGTGAATTATGTTTCTATTGGTAAAATTACTCCACTTTACTCAGATTCAAAAAAATTTTATTTGAATAATAAAAATTTATGCCAATCAGAAATAGTATATAATGATAGAGGAAATTACATGCATCATAATATTTTTTACCAAGGAAATATAATATGTACTGAAAAATTTGAACTTGTTAAAACATTATCACCAATAATGATTAATCATAATAATTATAAAGGACGTACTGATGATTATAATTACAAATATTCATCTTTATCTTCAGAATATCAACAAAAATTAGAAAATTTAAATAAAAGTTTACAAAAATGTAAAATAGATTATCAACAACAAACAAAAATGTTACTACAAGAATATCACCATCAATATCAAAATAAGATAGAAACAATTCAAAAATTAAATGAAGAAAATAATAAAAAATTAAATAATAAAGAATTAAATAATGAAGAAAATAAAGAATCAGCTAAAGCCAGAGGAGCTGCGCTCCGATTAAATGAATGTTTAAAAAAATGTCTACAACAATATAAAGAACAATATGATAAAGAATATATTTATCAGCTACAAATATTAAATCAAAATTATTATCAAAATACATTTAATATTACAAAAGAAATTGATGAAACACATGAAATATATAAAGATGAATTTGAAAAACTAGAACAGTCAAAACAACCAGCACAAGCGAATATATTATATTATCAGGGTCATTTTATATTGTGTAAAGATGTTTCTATATTTACAAAAACTTCAGATAATAAAAATTTTCCTTGTCTTCAATGTATGACAAGTTTTATAACTTTAGAAGAAATGAATAGACATTTGGAGAATTGTCAACAAAATGAAGCAGTCAGAAACACGTTTCCAAAAGATGATTATTTAGAATATAATAAATGGTATTTCAAAAATAAAGTACCCTTTACTATTTATTGTGATTTTGAAGCATATAATGTTAATATGACACAAAATCGAACGGAAAGTTCCAGGGCTTCGCCCGATTCTAAAAATGATAATTCTGAAAATGGTACGGGCCAAGCCCTAGAACCTTCGGTTTGTAATTATGAAAAAAGTGCACCTGAACAAAGCAAAGAAAAATATTTATTTGAACAAAAACCATTATGTTGGGGAATGTACATTCATTCAAATTATCCTGAATTATTTAAATCCTCTATATTTCTACAATGGTTCTAAATATGATTTCCATCTAGTAATGAAAGATTTATTTTCATCTGAAAAATTACAACAACAACAAATAAATGTACTATGTAAAACAGAAGAAGAATATTTTTCAATGCAATTAGGTTGTATTAGAATTTTAGATGCATTTAGATTTTTTACTCCTTATTCATTAGATGTTATGGGAAAAACTTTGAAATCTGAACAATGTAAAATATTAAATAAATATAATTTAAAACCTTTAAAAGGAATATTTCCGTATGAGTATATAGCCTGCGGCTCACAGTCGACCTATGGTTTACAGTCGAAGACTGATATAACTGGAGATAAAACCTGCGGTCCACAGTCGAAGACTGATTTTAATTCTGTGAATAAAATTATGGAAGAAAAACAACTTCCTCCAATAAATAAATTTAAATCAACATTAAAACAATCACAATTATCTGACGAAGACTATGCAGAAGCTGAAAAGAATTGGAGAGAGTTAAATTGTAAAACAATGTATGATTATACAATGAAATATCTTCACATAGATGTGTTAATACTAGCTGATCTTTTTGAAAACTTTCGTGATATGTGTTTAGAATATTACGGAATAGATCCATGTTATTGTTATTCTACACCAGGTTTAACATGGCTAGCAGGATTAAAACATACTGGTGTTCAAGCCGATGGCTCTAGGACAAAGTCCGTTAAACTTAAACATTATAAAGAAAATACATATGATAAATTATTATTTTTTGAATCTGGAATTAGAGGTGGAGTTTCATCAGTTTTAGGTAATCGTTATGTACAGTGTTACAATAAAAAAGTAAATCCTGATGATTATGGAATAATGAAACCTTTATCTCCAGAAGAAAGTGATCAGTTTATAAAATTGTTTAATCAAAATATAGAAGGACTTATATCAAATGAAGATAGTCAAGCAGCAGTTGATGAAATCATGAGAGAAAACTATTTGTTATATTATGATTTTAATAGCTTATATTCTTCTTGCATGATACAAGAACTACCAACAGGTGAAATGTCATGGTGTAATATTCTTGATTATCAAAGAACATATGATGGTGAAAATAATTTTGGTTATGTATATGAAGTTGATTTAGTATACCCTGATTATATAAAAGACGCAACAAAATATTATCCTTTCTGTCCCGAAAACAAAATTCCTAATATAGAAGATTTTTCAGATTATCAAAAATCTTTAATTCCTAAAAAATACAGACCAACAAAAAAACTTATGTTAACACAAAGCAATAAAGGAAAGTATGTTGTTGAAGGAAGAATGCTAGATTGGTATTTAGATCATGGAATGATTCTCACCAAAATACATCGAAAACTATTTTATCAAAAATCTAGGTGGTTAAAAAATTATATAGAGTTCAATATTGAAAAACGCAAAATAGCTAAAAGAAATAAAGATGATTTTGGAAACGTGTTCTTCAAATTAATGAATAATGCATTTTATGGCAAGACTTTAGAAAATGTGCGTAATAGACAAAATATTGAAATAGTTTATGATAAAGATAGGTTTCAAAATTTAACAAGGAAACCTACATATAAAAGAACTACTAGATTCAGTGATGAACTTTGCGCTGTTCATCTAAGAAGAAGCATTGTAAAACATGATAAGTTTAATTTCATTGGTTTCACTATATTAGAATTAGCTAAACTATTTATGTATAGTTTTATATATGATTATTTAGCACCTGCTTATGGCAAAAACTATAAATTACACTTTACAGATACCGATTCTGTTTTCTTAGAATTAACAATACCGTATGGTTCTTCACTTGATCAAGAAATTAATAAAATAAAAGATATTATTCATCCTTCTGATTTATGTAAAGTAAAAGATGAATTAGAAGGAAATGAAGATTTCATAACAGAAGCTATATTTTTAAAATCTAAATGTTACTGTTATGATACAACTAATAATATTAAAACACATAAAACATTAAAAGGAATTTCAAAGGCATCAGTGTCTAATCAAATAACATTTCAAGATTATAAAAATGCATTATTTAATAATGAAATAAAAACAGCATGTAATTATAGACTTAATTCAAAAAAACATAAAATGTATTTAAAAGAAGAACATAAATTAGCATTAGATCCATTTGATGATAAAAGAAAAATTTTACCTGATGGAATAACTACTGAACCTTTTTAATTTTCTAATTTCTAAGATAGACAAATTTCATATATACATAAAATAAAAAAATATTAAAACACTATATTTGTATATTTTTTATCACTCCGCGAAAATATTTTCTATCGACTTTCAGTCGGGGCGAAGCCCCTCGAGGCGAAGCCTAGTCAGAGAACAATTGTTCGATAACTCTTTCATGAATTTTTTTATCAATATTAATTGTAATGAAGCCATAATCTTTTGACCAAGCATTGTTACACGATTGTTTAAATTCATCTTTATTTCTTACACATAAATCTCTTAACAAATCACTTAAGTTTCTTGCATTTATTTCAAATAGTATAAATATATTTGCATTCTTTCTAATAACACTTCCGTCTAATGAATACATACTTTGTGTTAAATAAAAAACACTACAGTTATTATGTCTACCTCTTGTGAAATAATTTCTCTGAACTGACTGATTTCTATCATTAACACAATCATCAAAAATTACACAATGTTTCATTGTTTTATCTAGTTTACTAGGATCTTGCATATTACCACTATCATCTATTAGTTGTATCTTTATATGCTTATTTTTATTGGTTTCAACTAACTGATTATTTTTTGTTGCTTCTTCACACCACGAACTTATTTCTTCTTCATCTTCAGATTTTTCATATTCTTTGAATAATGAAGCAATTGCTGTTTTTTTAAGATTATTTTCAAATCCATATTTTAAAAATTGATAGACGGGTTGTTCTGCCGTTGTTGTATAAATTATAAGATTGTTATAATCCAAAAAATTTGGAGTCGTCAAAATTTTAAACAATAGATACGTTTTTCCACATCCTGATCTTCCACAAATAACTGACAAAACTTTATTAGATAAATTTGGATGATGATTAAATTTAAGTTTTTTTTTATTTAATGGTAGTACTTCACTCATTTTTTAATAAAAAAATTTATTTTTATTTTATTTTTATTTCTAAAGAAGAAGAAAATTAGATTTATCTAGCTTCGCGTGGGAGTTTATACCTCTCGAACGGGGAGTTTATACCTCCCGAACCAAAAGATCTATCATAATCTCTTCACCTCCAAAATTTATTTCTTGTCCTTTTTCATCAGTGATTCTCATGTTAATGTTGTTAATAGTTTTTCTTGTAATAGGGAAATATATTAATGTTTGTGGAATTACATTTAGTCTATAACCAATGGGTACAGTAAAAGCTGGAAAACTGAATATTAAATTTGATAATTTACCATTTATATATCCTCCTTCAATAATGTCACAATGTACAACAATTGAATTTATTTCAGTTATTTTTGGAATCTTCTCACCTAAATGATAACCTTGACTATTAGTTTGTTTATTAAATCCTAATAGTTTTGACAATGATCTATCATGATTAAAATCAACTTCATGATTTTCGTCTAAAGTAAGAGAAAATTTATTAACTGCCGGTTCAACTGCAAAATGTAATTGTTTCTTATCTTTAAATGGTATACCTAAATGTCTCTTAATTTCATTTGATATTGATTCAACTTCGTAAGAACCAGGAAGAAAAGTTAGTACTTTCCACGTTTTGCCTTTATCAGTAGAATATCTAAATTGATCATTCACATCTTTGATAACGTTTTGAATAGTGTTAAATGTAGAGAAACTAGTCAATGCAATTTGATAATTTTTATTTTGTTCCAAATGTAGAATGGGTTCTAAATTACAAGTGTGTGATGAAGTAGTTGTTATAATTTTTAACGTCGTACTAAATTTTGATGAACCCAAAATCTCTGTCAAATTTTCTAAATGATTATTAATTTTGTCTAAATCTGCTGAACACATTTTTTAGTTAAAATTTTGAATAAATATTATACATAAAAATCGTAGATAAAAATCATGGATAAAAATCGTAGATAAAAATCATAGATAAAAATCATGAATAAAAATCATAGATAAAAATCATAGATAAAAATCATAGATAAAAATCATAGATAAAAATCATGAATAAAAATCATAGATAAAAATTAGAAACAACATATTTCAGCTACGGGCGAAGCCCTGGAGGACATCAGAGATGTCCGGTTATACTTTTATAATCCTCTTCATTTAGAATCTTCTTTTCTAACAGTCTTTTCAATATAGCATGAATTTCATTGAAACTAGAATTATGTCCTTCTTTTATTGCAGATATTAAAATATTTAATCTATTTAGTAATTCTTGTGGATCATCTGGTAAAAATATGGTTGTTTCTGTTTTCTGTTTTTCAGATAAACCTTTCCCTACTTTAACTCCCGTTGATAATAAATTTTCTAATTGTTTATAACGTCTAAGAGATTTTACTGCACCAACTCTGTCTAACATAGCTTTATATTTTATGAGATCTTCTACAGCATAATTATTTAAATCTGCTCCTCTTAAAAGATTAACAAAATTTCTATCTAAATTAAAAGGAGATTTATCTGGTGAAAAAATTATACCTCGAAAAGGTTGTGGAAATATTTCTTTTTGACCGAGATAAAATCTAGGTATTGTTTTTCCATCTATAAATGAAATAGAATGTTCAAATTGCATAGATTTTGGTAATTTCTTATTAATGTTTGATTCTAGTAATCCATAGTCATCTAATATAGTTTTGTGCTCTGGATCTGTTATATCAATTTGTTTATCATTATTTGTAAGTTCTTTTTCAAGAGTTTTAAATGGTTCGACAGTTTTTTCATAATCAGTTTTTACTTGCTCGGTTTGCTGCATTTTTTCATACATATCAGATTGAATACCAGCTTTTATCATTCTATGTTGAAGATGATTTTCTTTCATAATATTTCTTTGTTTTATTAACTCTTCCAATTGTTCAATTCTTTTTTGATTATCAGCTTTAATTTTATCCATTTTTAAAATATAATATTTGAATTTTGTGGTAACATTGAAATACAACAAAAACATTTTACTGAACAAATTATTTTTTTATTGCTTTGTTGTTTGACATCTTTTCGTTTAAAGTTTTCTCGTTTAAAGTTTTCCTGTTTTAAGTTTTGTTTAATAAAGTTTTGCTTTAATAAAGTTTTGCTTAAATTTTCGCTTAAAGTTTTTAGCTCTTCTAAAAAAATTTTGTCATTTTCTTCATTAGAAATTTTGCCATCACTAGAAATTTTGCCATCCTGTTTATTCTTATCATCAACTTTTTCGGACTGTAATTGAAAGGTTTGATTTACTTCATTAGCTATTTGATCAAATTTTTCAATCTCAACTAACGTAATAACATTATCATCACATACTCTTTGAAAGTAGTAATGTAGTTTATCATAGACTTCTTTAATATGTAAATGCTTAGTTTTTAATGATTTTCGTTTCTTAGTTATTAAAGATTTATCTAACATTGTAACAAGTGAAGTTGCAAAAACACCCGTACCTGTTAAAGCAGTAGCAACTACTGGAATTACTAAAACACCAGAAGATATAACAATTGTCAAAGCACCTAAACTTATTGTTAAGAATATGCCAATTCCTTGTGTTACATTCTTAACTTTGGTCCATCTCTTTCTTAATTTTTTATAATGCTCTAATCTTAATAATAATTGAGATTCCTTATCTTTCATATAACGTACTCTATCTTTGTGTTTTTCTTTGTTCATTTTTTCAATGTTCATTTTTTCAATGTCCATTAAAGTAGAACTACGTTCATATGATAACGAAGGATATATTCTTGCGGTTTCTTCCATTTTTAAAGAAATATTTTGAATAAATATTTTGAATACAATCTTCTGAATTTTGATTTAAATAGAAATACGCAGTTGTTTGTTTGCCGTATATTTCTAAGAACACAGTCAGACCAAAAGCTCTGGGAGAGGATGAGACGAAGAGGGGAGAGAGAACAAAGGAATTGTTTGCCAGTATGAATCGTAGATAAGCAATTGAATTTTTTGTATACTCCAGTATAGCTCTACTGCCCAATACCGATGCAATCGTACATGTTATGAGGATAAAAAACTACTCTTCATTCCACGAAAAATATCCTTTTTTGGGAAGAAATGCATCTTAATGCACATTTTAATTAGTTTTTGCAGAAGAAGTCGCTAATCTTAGTTTGTTTCGCTTGACTTGGTTTGACGTTGAACATTGAAGTGGTGACAGCTGCGGCGGCTTGTGGCAGACAATAGCGCCAATGCGGGTATGCTTTAGTCGCTTGCTGGGGCAAAGGTCATAAAGATTCTCTCTCTCTCAGAAACAGCTGCTGCCATTATTCCAAGTATTACAATTTTAGTCTTACTGCGTGCATTCATTCTGTGAGCGTTCTACGAGACTGTTGACTGTTTACAATTTATCCGAGACCCAAAATATCGAAGCTGTGTCAAAAATGAGTGCTTCTATTCATCGCGAATTCCTCAAATTTTGTGATCAAGTACTTCCACTCATCAAAGATGAGAAGAAAGATTTTTTCAAAACTCTTATTGTAAATCATGAATTCTATTTTCAAAAGAAGATAAAACCAGAAAAAGAAGACAAGAAAAATGAGATTTTTTCTGAAATAAGAAACTCATTTTCATCAGGACAACTAATCCAACGACAGCTCGACGTGAGTGCACAGGCGACATGCACTATCCAAAACTGTGTTACAACTCTACATTCTCTAATGTATCAAGAAAAAGTACACAATAATTCTTCCTTATCAATTGCTATTTGCCAAGGATTTGTGATATCTAAATTAAAATCAATGGAACATTTGTCAATGGTAGCCTTTACTCAAAAGTTGGAGAGTGAATATAACATTAAATTCTCAAGAAGGTATGTAACGTTTTTGATAAAATTATATCGCCTTTCTCAAGCTAACACAAAGCTTCAAACATGTACTTTAAGTATATTCTTTGTTTTCAAAAACTTTAAGTATTTTGAAGATTATTTTGAATTTGAAAAAGAGGAACAGTTGCTTCAAATTAGCTCAGGGATATTTTCTTCCCAAGAATCCAATCAAACATCTGATATGACAACTGGACTAACGCAGCAATTAGAGACACAACATATACAGGAGCGCCAAACACAAAATGAGTAGTATGTATTGACAATCATTTTATGTAACAGAATAGAAAAATGGGAATGAGCATTCGCAGCTTATCAATGAAACAGTGGTTGCTTTTTCTTATATTGTAAGACTTTGCTATATTATGTGAGTAGCATGCATTAACATTTTATTTTGTGAGACGGAATAAGAGAATGGGAATGAGCATTCGCAGCTTATAAATGAAACATTCTTTATTTTTTCTTATACTGTGTGTCCTCTAGCATATTATTTGACGTACTGGTGTGTATTGTCAATCATTTTATGTAACAATAGAAAAATGGGAATGCCATTCCCAGTTTATGAATGTAACATTTTTCTAGATGTCATATATTTACTTTGTAATCTAAACTACTTGCACATATATGTGAATAAAATATTTCAAAAAGAAAAAAGAATGCGTTTTCATTTTTCATTAACCGCTACCTGTTAAAGAAATATTATTAGTCACATGATATATTTTAAAAACCTGAAAAACGGATTTAAAAGACGTTTTTAAAAAAACTAACTTTTATGATTTTCGGTGTCCTGGAACGGTCATGATTTTGGGGGTGAAAATCGAACCGAAGGTTCTAGGGCTTCGCCCGATTGTAATTCTCAAATTTGAGATTTTGAAAAATTTGAAAATTGGGTATTTTTAAAAACGCCCAAATTTATGAATTTAGGTCTTCATAACCTGAAAAAAGGTTCAAATTCATGAATTTATGTCGTTTTTAAAAATGACATTTTTTGAAAAAATGGTACTTTTTGAATGGACTAAATTCATGAATTCAGGTCTTTAAAACCTGAAAAAGGGACTAAATTCATGAATTTAGTCTATTTAAAAAGTAGCATTTTTGAAAAAATCGGTATCTTTAAAAAACAACTAAATTCATGTATTTGGGTCATTATTTCAGGTTTTAAGACTTAAATTTATAAATTTGGCCTGTCCTGTCCTGGAACGGTCTTTTGACCATTACTAAGATAGAGTACGCTATATGAAAAGAAATAATGTTATGAACAAGCGATGAAGGATGTTCACTAGTACTAACTAATAACATTAACACTTTCACTTAATGTTGTTGCTCTGCTTGCTGTTGCTCTGCTTGCTGTTGCGCTGCTTGCTAATGCGCTGCTTGCTGTTGCGCTGCTTGTTCTTCGTTAATTTGATTCATAACTTGTTCATAAGTTGGCGGTCCTGTTGTATCGACGTTGTTCGATGATATTGTTGCTTGTTCAATAATTTGTTCGTCCCGTTCTTGTGATAAGGTTCTATTTAAAGAAAATATTACTGTCTGCCGTTGTTCAATTAAGTTTAATATTTTCTTATCAATTGTATAATTGATGTGCGAGTCTCCGATATATTCAAAAATTCTTCTCATATCCAAGTGTAAGAATATTTTTCTTCGTGCTTGCAGATGTATGATTTCCCTTGTTAACTTCTGAATTCTTCTCCGCTTTGTCTCCAATCGAACAGATCTTTCAGTAGATCCAACCATTTTGATGATAAAATTTAAACTAAGATTGTAATGTGTCACGTTTTATGAATTGTGTGTGTTTAAATAGCAAGTGAAAATTATGAATGGTGATCTAAGCAAAGCGGCATTGTAGGTGTATGAAGTTTGCTTGACAACATACAGGTATGACATGACGCGTATGATTAAATGTACTTGAATGACAATGGGGACATTGCACGCATTGTAAATCATTTCATCGGCCATAACGCGAGCCAGATCCTAAACCAAAACCAGGAAAGTTCTGGCTTTGGTTCGACAGTCGGTCTCGACTATCGATACTGCGATATTGTATTGAATGATTGCTATAACAACAGAATATTCCCTCAAAGCAGAGAATGAATTAATAGATTGCTTTTATGTTATTAACGCTATTTTATGAATGCACAACCCGTATAATTCCCTAAAACAATCATGCGGTTTGAGAAATGTGGTAACATATGTTGCTATTGTCTTAATACAGATGAAACAATCAATATCCTCTTAATGGGAGTTCATAAAAATAAAATGGAACATTGTTAAACAAGACATTTTATTTCATTTAAAATGAGTAACATTTGAGACTACCTAAAAAATATACGGCAAACAAACCACGTCAAATTTCGATTTAAATGAGATTGCTAATCAATTGGTAATAAAGAATTTTCACATATTGATGAGGGATGAATTACTATTGATAAAAGATGTGCGAAACACTAACTCCGCTAATAAACCGATTTTTTTACAATGTAACGTTTTAATTTAGATTAAATTAAATCATTTCAAAATCGAATAAGTAGTAAGGAAAGACATCATTATGGAACAGTTTTAAATCAATACCCCCTTCTGACTAAGTAGTAAGGAAAGTCATCATTAGAGAACAGTTTTAAATCAATACCCCCTCCCTTCTGACTTCTAGGGGTCCCTTAAGAAATTTTTTTATTATAAAATGAGCAACATAAATGAGTTTTTGAAATTATATGGAACGCAAACAACTACAAATTTCGATGTAAAGAAAATCGCAAATCAATTGGGAATAAAGAATTTTCATGTTCTAATGAGAGACGAATTACAATTCCTAAAAAATAAGCCAACAATAACTATAAATTTCATAACAAATCTTCATACGTCAGACCAAAAAGGAGTACATTGGTCTGCAGGTATCTTTAATAAAAATCGAGATAATTTCTATTTCGACCGCCCAGAGGCTGAGAACTATTGGTTCGACTCTTATGGATTACCTCCAACAAACGAAGTCAAAAAATTACTTGGCAATGGAATTTATAATACATTTCAAATTCAAAAACCAGGAACTACTTATTGTGGTCAGTTATGTCTTTATGTTTTATTTAAATTACAAAAAGGAATACCATTTCTTGATATTATGTTAGAATTGAACGAACCGTAGATTCTATGGCTACGCCTAACAAGGGAATTTCATTCCCGAAACGTTAGTTCCAATAATAATGATAATGATAATTAAAAATCACTTCGTTGTAATTCATTTTGATAAAATCGCCCTCTGATATCTTCATCATCTAAATCTTTGATTTCGTAAGTAATCGGATCAGTTTGATTTATTTTACAAACTTCAAATATCTCTTTCGTCCAGTATCCGATGAAGCCTTTTTCAAATTATATTCCTATACTTAAATATTCTAACTCTATCACCAATTTTAAATTTCGGCTTAAGTTTCTGCAAATTCGGATTACTCTCATTCGAATAATTATTCTCGAATATTTTCTTTCGGATTAAATCAGGGTCGTCAGAAGCATTCTTTGGGGTTTCTTCAATACCAGAATGAACTTTATTATTGTACTCTTCTACAATTCCTGGTAATATCTTCAACCATTTCTGAATTCTTTGCTCAGTAAATTTCTTGAATAATTTATTTTTTAACGTCCGATTGAATCTTTCAATCACTACGGCCTTCCCTGCATTTTCAGTTAAGTAAACAGTTTCAAATAGTGGCTGAACGTTTTGGTTATAAAATTCCGATCCTTTATCAACAAACAATTTCCTTGGCTTTCTATTACTTTCTTTAAAGATTTCTTCAAACGCATATTTAACTGATAGACCACTTTTGTTTTTTAAAGGCTTTACCCAAGCGTATCGTGTATATAAATCTATAACGGTCAATGCGTACTTAAACCCTCCTTGATTCGGCATATGAATAAGATCAGCACTCCAAATATCATCTTTATTAAATACTTTTACTTTCAATAAATATTTAGGCCTTCTATATTCCTTGTGAATTTCAGACGCGTAGGTTCGAGCGTTGCTCTCAGACAGCTTTGCTGTCGTTTCATTTGCTGACGGATCAATACTCTGACCGAATAATATTTTAGCTTGTAAAGCTTTCTTAACAAACATTCTTTCAATTCTTTCTCTAAAGGAAGGATTTTGAATACTATCTAATTCTTGAATCATCTTCTTATCAGCTGCATGTCGAGAACTTAGATCATGATTTCGATAAGCTAAATCATGTCTATAAGCGGCGGCATCTACTCTATTTATTGGTTCTTCACCTGGTTTCGGATTATTATTCTCATCTAGTCTTATATCTAATCGAGTTCCTGGACCGGTATATGAATGACCAGGAAGATGCTTTTCTTTCGAATATTTACTCCAAATAAATCCAGGAAAGTTTTCTAATGTTTTTTGTATGTCGTTACCTTCATAAATTTTACAATTTGAGTTTTTATTTTTGTTTAATAGATAATTTAATAAATCTAAATTAGCAATTTTTAATTTAATTAAATTTTCGGAATTTGTGGAATTTGCGGAATCCATTTACAAAGATAAAAAACTTCTATAAGATAAAATAAAACTTTTACCGAATCATACTAGGACTTAGATATATTCCAGAACGATCTTTAGTTTCTTTAATTTCAATTCAATCATCAACATTGTGGAGAATATTTTTAAGAACTCGTTTTCCTTCATCAACTAATTTTAATTTACTAATAAAATTATCTACTACTCCTTCTCCCTTAGCAATTTTCTCTAACTCTCTATTATGACGTTTTTGTTCTTCTAATGCTGCCTTCTCTGATTTATTTTTATTTACTGCTTGGACAATACCAGCTGTCCCACCTGCAACACTTCCTGCTGCTGCTATGCCACCTATTATTAGAGGAATTAATGGGAGAATCCCGCCATTCTTTTCTTCTTGTAATTGAATATTCTCTATCATTGGTTTACTTATGTAATACTTTTTTTTGTTAATCGTAATAGTTTTAGGGGTATTTTTGTCAACAATATTACGTAATTTTAATTCAACAGTTTTATTATTATTACTTTCCGCTTGCGACATTTTTAATAAAAAAATTTTAAGTTAGGAATTTTAAATCTATTCTAGCTACGAAAAATTTTTAAGTTACGAAAAGATTTAATCTATTCTAGTTATGAAAAATTCTTAAGTTACCAAAAATTTTAAGTTAAGAATTTTTAATCTATTCTAGTTATGAAAAAAATTATTAATTAATCCTAGCCATCTTTCCATTAAGAATTTCAATAGAATATTTTATATCTTCTAGCAATAAACCATAAGCCATCAATGAAGTTGTGGAATCTTTTTTTTCAATAGTAATTGTAACATCACAACCAGTCTTGATAATATCTTCAGATTGTGCACTTAAATCGAAACAGAAAACAGGATATAAATGTCTCCAATCTCCAGGAGTTAATTGTGGTTCAACTCCAAATTCTATACAAAGATTTCTATAAGCATCACATCCTTCCATAAATTGATTATTGGTATCATCGAATCTTAATGGATCAATTGGATATCGGGTTTGATTTAATGAAACTTGTAAACTTCGAATTTTATTAATATGAAAAAGATTGTTGTTCTTATCAAAACTTGGAGAATTATTTCTTTGAAATGTTAGCAATAAATATCTTGGAGTATTCGAAGTTCTAGTAAAATGCCAGTTAAATCTTTGTTCGGAAAAAGTTACAGAACTCGCAGTACGCTTTAGAAAATTTACTGGAATTGGTTTGTTAGTATTTAATCTCTTTGCAATAGCTGTTTGAACCTCTAAACTAGGAGTAATATGCTTAATCCACCATTCAAGTCTATCAATTTTTAAATATGCTTTTTTTCCAGTCTTACCAAAAAAGATTAATTCATTATTTGCTGTACGATGAATTATTAACTTAAATTTTAATTGATATGATATTTTGTCATAATCTAAATATCGGAATAATGGAGACAATGACCAATTTACTGTCTGTTTACTTTTCTTGTTAAATTCACGTCTTTCTTTATATGCACTATTGTTTGTATTATTTAAATGTTTTGCAATATTTTCTACAACTTTCGCAATTCCTGCTGCATCTGTTCCATTGTGAGTTAAATCATCTATAATTATACCATCATTAGTATCAGGAAACCAACCTTCGATTTCATACTTTTTATTATTTTCACCAATTGTTACAAATCTAAGCATTGTATCAATTACACCTGGAGAATCACTTACTGTTTCTATATTTTGAGTTGCAACATCTAAACGCATTTGTGTAAATAATCTTATAAAAAAATTATTCTCTAATGCAATATTATCGGTATCTGGTAATGGTGTTGTAAAATTAGCATCACTATATAAAGAATATTCACAGTGCAAAAAGGAATCGGGTAGATATATATAACTCTGCTGATTATCAACTTCAAAAATTAAATCACCTCCAGTATTTACTCTACTGGAAGATCCGGGATTCATAGCAATTCTTATATAGTCATTCTTTTTTTGATTATAACTGACGAACGGAGGATCGTCTAATCTAAATTTATTTTCGATAAGCGAAGAAATTTTTAAAAAAATAATTTGACTTTTTTGTTTTTCTCATACACCGAAAAATTTTACTAAAATATAATTTTAGAATTTTGCTAGACCATTACCTCTTATTTCTTCAATTGAACGTTTTATGGCTACGCCTGATTTCTTCTTATGCTTACTATCAGACGGAGCTCCGCTCCTCAAGGTTTCCCCCACAGCTATGTTAGCAATTTTTTTTGTTTCCTCTGAAAGTTTTTTTAAATTTTTTAGTTCTTCAGAATCATTCCTAAGTTTACGAATAGTTTCTAATTGTTTTAATTCGTTTTGAGACTTAACAGCATTTGATATTGCACTAGCTGTACTACCTATAGCAGCTGCTCCTTTGGCAGCAGATGTAATCAAATCTTTATTATTTTTAATTAAGTTAACGATACTTCCAATACCAGAAAAGATACCATCCCCTTCTTTTTGAATTGTTTCTACACTCTCATAATGGTAAACAGATTTCATAGATGGTTCATGAGCAATTTTTTGATTTGAAGCAAAATGTTTAAGATTGTGTTTATAAATTATAGGCATTTTTTAGGATTAAATTTGACTTTTGGGAAAAAATATTTACGTTAATATTTGCGCTAAGATTTACGTTTATGATCAAGATTTACGTTTGTGAATGGACAACAACTTCGAGATAACTTTATTAATTGCCTGTTGCACTTTATCTATTGCGTCAAGCAGCGTGTGATGTACTTTAATTTCTTTTCTATTAACTTGCATTTTCTGCTGATTAATCTTCAATGCCGTTTTAAGAGCATTTAACTTAATTTTAAGAACATCTAATTGTCTTTTAACAGAATCTAACTGTTCTTTATTTTCTTTAGAGTTTTCTTGTAAATTTTTCTTTAATTCATTTTCTAAATTGATTTTAAGATTTTTCATTTTATCAACTTTTTCATTAAGTGAGTTTACTTCATTTATTATTCTATTCATCTTTTTCATTTGTTGAGTAATTTTGGAACTTAATTCATCAACACTTTTTTGGAATGTAGTTTGTAACTGCTTTAAATTTTTTTTAATTCTTTCAGGAAGTTTTTCTATTTCATCTTCTAATTGTTCTTCTAACATTTTTATCTGATGTTTATTTTTAATGACTGCAGATTTTAACTTTATAGAAAGTAATATTCAAATTTTTGATTGTTCTGAAATCTTTTTAAAAGGTTTTGCTATATCTGCTTCTAGCTATCAAGTTCTAGCTCCTTCTAGCTCCTTTTTATCAAGTTTTAATAATTTTTCGTTTAATGATTTGTCATTAAGTTTTAGCAACTTTAATTCATTCATCAGTGGAACCAAAACATCGTTTATATATTTTTCCTTTAAGTCATTGATTTGTGTATCAACATATTGTTTATTTGTCAACTCTGTATTTTGTTGCGGAAGAATAGAAAGATGCAATGGACCAGATAAAACGTCTCCAGTTTTCATGATATAATTTTCTATCTCTATTTCTAATTCACGATTATTCGGGATATATGCACCTCCACCAACATTTGGTAACATCATCTTTAAAACAATAAAAAAGTAAATTTTTATATAATGAAAAAAAAAATTTTTTCTAATAAAAATAAAAAAAAATTTTTTTAATAAAAATAAAAAGATAAAATTTTTTCTAATAAAAATAAAAAAATGGATAAAGCAAATTTAAAATAATTATATTCGTCCGCATCATCCTGTTCTTCTTATTCGACGAGATCAACGGGATTTGATAATAAATGTTTTGATAATAATAATAATAATCCATGTATAGATGTAAATATTTTATTCGAATTACAAGCAGAAATATTTAGAGAACAAACAAAAGGTTTACCTTCTATTGAAACTAATTATTGTATTTTTTCAGGTGATCCATTTATAAAATTTATGGAGATTGTAAGTAAGTATAATGATGTGGCATATGTAGAATTAAATAAAGAAAATATGGTTATTATTGGTCATAATAATGTGTATGGATTCATTAGAGCAGCTTTACCGATTAGTAATACTGAGTGGATAGAAAATAAAATTATCAATTATATAAATATTAGAGAATTAGTTAAAAAATTAAAATCTTTCTCAAAGGAAAAAATTAGATTATTTGTTGATGAACAAAATCAATATAATATTCATATAGAGAGTAAAAAACATAATGAAGAATTATTATGTCAAGTATATTATAGAGATACAATTTATAAACAAGAAACATTAGAAATGCCCCAAAGATATGATGATGATACTTATATAGGATTATATTCAAATTTAAATATTAATTTGTTAAAATCTTATATAAATGGTTTAGCTCAACAAGAGAAAATTTATATGTGGACTACACCTTATACTATTAACAATGACCATAATCATAATCATAATAAACGAACCGAAGGTTCTAGGGCTTTGCCCGATCTTAAAGAATCTTATAATAATAATAATGATGATAATATAAATGATGATTCTGAAACATCTGAAAAAGGTGTAAATGGTAAAAAAGATTATAAAAATATTAGTAATTATAAAAATTTAAGTAAAGAAAAATTTGTATCTCATACTGATGTACATGATATTAATACTACATATAATCAAAATGTATCTAAATTTCATTTTCTTACAATTGAAAATAATAATGATGGTATAGTTGAAGATACTGTTAGACAACTATGTGTCGGGTCTACAAAATTTAAATTAGGATTTACATCTAATCAATTTAAAATTTTATCATCTTTAATAAAAACTAAAAATGATTCAGATTATGGTGGTGTTATTAAATTTTCCAAAAGAGATCAAAGACCAATATTTTTCTCTATTATATTATTATCAGATAAAAATGTAATTTAGAATTACGGTAGATATACCAATAAGAGAATGGTATCCTATCAGGGAATGGCATCCTATACCAAAAAGTGTAATTTATGATGATGATGAAGAATCAATTTATGATGATGAAGAATCAATATTTAGTGAAAATAAATTTAAATTATCTTTTGATAGAAACGTTATATGATAAAACTTAATATGATAAAACTTAATATTACAAAACATTATATGATAAAGAAAAAAAATAACTAAAGAACGTGAAATATACAATAATATAAAATAACTCTCAAGACCTTGATATTAGAATGTTTATATCTAAAATTAAAACACAATTTTTTTCTTTAAAAAATAAAAAAATGGAAAATACCAAGTTTTATTGTGTCTTATGTAAAAAAAGTTGCAAACAAAAAGAAGTTATCAATCTCATTTAAATAGTAAATTGTATTTACAAAATGTAGATCGAGTTGATGAAGGAAATATATTAAAATTAAATAATTATATAAACTATCTAGAAACATTGCCTACTGATATAAAAGTTAAAAAAATGTTTGATGATTATTCACATTCGGAATATAAAAACGTTTTTAATAGTGAAGATGAGTCCATACCTGATGAAAGATATTTATTTAATGATACAGATGAATTTAACGAAATAGATGAATTTGATGAGGCCTTAGTAAATATAAAATATTTATTTAATCAGACTGTACGAACCGAAGGTTCTAGGGCTTCGCCCGTTATATGTTATGAACGTTATATATATGAATGTTATATGAATGTAGAAGTACTTTATACAAAAAATGGACCTGACGGAATTCCTGAAGAAATAATACAAGGACATTTTACAAATTCACAAGAAATTCATAATGTAAATGATATACAACCCATATTAGAATCGATGATACTTAAATTAGAAAATTGTATAATTGAAGCCCAGTTACGTGAATCTGGTTGGAGATTTGTTAAAATACTATCTAAGAAAATAGTAATTGATAAATATAAAAATAATACTGGTGGTAGTTATGTTCCTTTACCTTTCAGTTCACCACAAATAATTAACATAAAAAATGAAGATGATTATTATTTTCTGCGGAGTATTATAGCACATTTACATCCTGCAGAATATCATAAAGAAAGACTAAGTCATTATAATAAAGAAGAATACATAAAGGAATCTGATCTTTCGGATTGTTTAGATGAATTTCCATATGATTATAATAGGTTAAAAAAGTTTCATAAAAAGAATAAAAATTTAATAGAAGTAAATGTTTTTGAATTAAATGTGAATTATGTTTCTATTGGTAAAATTGCTCCACTTTACTCAGATTCAAAAAAATTTTATTTGAATAATAAAAATTGATGTCAATCAGAAATAGTATACAATAAAAGAGGAAATTACATGCATCATAATATTCTTTACCAAGGAAAAATAATATGTACTGAAAAATTTGAAATTGTTAAAACATTATCACCAATAATGATTAATCATAACAACCACAAAGGACGTAATTATAATTATGATTATGATTACAATTATTCATCTTTATCTTTAGAATATCAACAAAACTTAGAAAATTTAAATAAAAGTTTACAAAAATGTAAAACAGATTATCAACAACAAACAAAAATATTAGTACAAGAATATGGCCATAAATATCAAAATAAGATAGAAACGATTCAAAAATTAAATGAAGACAATAAAGAATTAAATAATGAAGAAAATAAAGAATTAAATGAATGTGTAAAAAAATGTCAACAGCAATATAAAGAACAATATAATAAAGAATATGAACAACAGCTACAAATATTAAATCAAAATTTTCATCGAAATACATTTAATCTTACAAAAGAAATTGATGAAACACATGAAATATATCAAGATAAATTTGAAAAATTAAAACAAACAAAACAACCAGCACAAGCGAATATATTATATTATCAGGGTCATTTTATATTGTGTAAAGATTTTTCTATATTTACAAAAACTTCAGATAATGCTAATTTTCCCTGTCTCCAATGTATGACGAGCTTTAGAACTAAAGAAGAAATGAATAGACATTTGGAGAATTGTCAACAAAATGAAGCAGTTGAAAATACTTTTCCTAAAGATGATTATTTAATATATAATAGACATTATTTGAAAAATAAAGTACCCTTTACTATTTATTGTGATTTTGAAGCATATAATGTTAATATGACACAAAAGCACGGGACATCGGAGATGTCTTCCAGGGCTTCGCCCGACTCTGAAAATGATAATTCTGAAAATGATAATTCTGAACAAAGTAAAGAAAAATATTTATTTGAACAAAAACCATTATGTTGGGGAATGTACATTCATTTAAATTATCCTGAATTATTTAAATCAGAATATTATCAATACTATGGTGAAGATAGTTCAGAAATGTTTACAAAGAAAGTAGAAGAATTACAATGTCGTTTTTCACAATTGCTTGAAACAAATATACCAATGCTTCCATTAACAGAAAAAGAAAAATTAAATTTTATTAATGAAACAAAATGTTATTACTGTGGAAAAGAATTTATAAAAAATTATAAAAATGGCAGAGGTAGATATCTTGACAAAGTAAAAGATCATGATCATCTAAATGGTTTATATAGAGGTGCAGCACATAATTCTTGTAATCTTAATGTTAATAAATTTAAATATAACTTTGTTCCTCTATATTTCTACAATGGTTCTAAATTTGATTTCCATCTAGTAATGAAAGATTTATTTTCATCTGAAAAATTACAACAACAACAAATAAATGTACTATGTAAAACAGAAGAAGAATATTTTTCAATGCAATTAGGTTGTATTAGAATTTTAGATGCATTTAGATTTTTTACTCCTTATTCATTAGATGTTATGGGAAAAACTTTGAAATCTGAACAATGTAAAATATTATATAAATATAATTTAAAACCTTTGAAAGGAATATTTCCGTATGAGTACATAACTGGAGATTTTAATTCTGTGAATAAAATTATGGAAGAAAAACAACTTCCTCCAATAAATAAATTTAAATCAAGATTAAAACAATCACAATTATCTGAAGAAGACTATGCAGAAGCTGAAAAGAATTGGAGAGAGTTAAATTGTAAAACAATGTATGATTATACAATGAAATATCTTCAGATAGATGTATTAACTAGCTGATCTTTTTGAAAACTTTCGTGATATGTGTTTAGAATATTACGGAATAGATCCATGTTATTGTTATTCTACACCAGGTTTAACATGGTTAGCATGATTAAAACATACAAATGTTAAACTTAAACATTATAAAGAAAATACATATGATAAATTATTATTTTTTGAATCTGGAATTAGAGGTGGAGTTTCATCAGTTTTAGGTAATAGATATGTTAAGTGTTATAATAAAAAAGTAAATCCTGATGATTATGGAATAATGAAACCTTTATCTCCAGAAGAAAGCGATCAGTTTATAAAATTGTTTAATCAAAATATAGAAGGACTTTTATCAAATGAAGATAGTCAAGCAGCAGTTGATGAAATCATGAGAGAAAACTATTTGTTATATTATGATTTTAATAGCTTATATTCTTCTTGCATGATACAAGAATTACCAACAGGTGAAATGTCATGATGTAATATTCTAGATTATCAAAAAACATATGATGGAAATTATAATCATGGTTATATATATGAAGCTGATTTAGTATACCCTGATGAAATAAAAGATAAAACAAAATATTTTCCTTTCTGTCCCGAAAACAGAATTCCCAATATAGAAGATTCTTCAGATTATCAAAAATCTATAATTCCTAAGAAATACAGACCAACAAAAAAACTTATGTTAACACAAAGTAATAAAGGAAAGTATGTTGTTGAAGGAAGAATGCTAGATTGGTATTTAGAACATGGAATGATTCTCACCAAAATACATCGAAAACTATTTTATCAAAAATCTAAATGGTTAAAAAATTATATAGAGTTCAATATTGAAAAACGTAAAATAGCTAAAAGAAATAAAGATGATTTTGGAAACGTGTTCTTCAAATTAATGAATAATGCATTTTATGGTAAGACTTTAGAAAATGTGCGTAATAGACAAAATATTGAAATAGTTTATGATAAAGATAGGTTTCAAAATTTAACAAGGAAACCTACATATAAAAGAACTACTAGATTTAGTGATGAACTATGTGCTGTACATTTACGTCGAATCAGCGTAAAACATGATAAGTTTAATTTTATTGGATTCACTATATTAGAATTAGCTAAACTATTTATGTATAGATTTATATATGATTATTTAGCACCTGCTTATGGCAAAAACTATAAATTACACTTTACAGATACGGATTCCGTTTTCTTAGAATTAACAATACCGTATAATTCTACACTTGTTAAAGAAATAGATAAAATAAAAGATATCATTCATCCTTCTGATTTATGTAAAGTAAAAGATGAATTAGAAGGAAATGAAGATTTCATAACAGAAGCTATATTTTTAAAATCTAAATGTTACTGTTATGATACAACTAATAATATTAAAACACATAAAACATTAAAAGGAATTTCAAAGGCATCAGTGGCTAATCAAATAACATTTCAAGATTATAAAAATGCATTATTTAATAATGAAATAAAAACAGCATGTAATTATAGACTTAATTCAAAGAAACATTAAATGTATTTAAAAGAAGAACATAAATTAGCATTAGATCCATTTGATGATAAAAGAAAGATTTTGCCTGATGGAATAACTACTGAACCTTTTTAAAGTTTATTTATTATTATTTAAATCCGTCTAGAAAAAAATTTTTATTATTTAAATCAGTCTAGAAAAAAAATTTTATTATTTAAATCAGTCTAGAATAAAAATTTTATTATTTATTACTCAGTATAAAAATTTTATTATTTATTACTCAGTAAACAAATCTTCTATCGACTTTCAGTCGGGGCGAAGCCCCTCGAGGCGAAGCCTAGTCAGAGAACAATTGTTCGATAACTCTATCATGAATTTTTTTATCAATATTAATTGTGATAAATCCACAATCTTTTGACCAAGCATTGTTACACGATTGTTTAAATTCATCTTTATTTCTTACACATAAATCTCTTAACAAATCACTTAAGTTTCTTGCATTTATTTCAAATAGTATAAATATATTTGCATTCTTTCTAATAACACTTCCGTCTAATGAACACATACTTTGTGTTAAATAAAAAACACTACAGTTATTATGTCTACCTCTTGTGAAATAATTTCTCTGAACTGACTGATTTCTATCATTAACACAATCATCAAAAATTATACAATGATTCATTGTTTTATCTAGTTTACTAGGATCTTGCATATTACCACTATCATCTATTAATTGTATCTTTATATGCTTATTTTTATTGGATTCTACTAACTGACTATTTTTTGCTGCTTCTTCACACCACGAACTTATTTCTTCTTCATCTTCAGATTTTTCATATTCTTTGAATAATGAAGCAATTGCTGTTTTTTTAAGATTATTTTCAAATCCATATTTTAAAAATTGATAGACGGGTTGTTCTGCTGTTGTTGTATAAATTATAAGATTGTTATAATCCAAAAAATTTGGAGTCGTTAAAATTTTAAACAATAGATACGTTTTACCACAACCTGATCTTCCGCAAATAACTGACAAAACTTTATTAGATAAATTTGGATGATGATAAAATTTAAGTTTTTTTATTTAATAGTAGTACTTCACTCATTTTTTAACAAAAAAAAAATTTCTATTTTAAAAGAAGAAAATTAAACTTCTCTAGCTTCGCGTGGGAGTTTATACCTCCCGAACGGGAGTTTATACCTCCCGAACGGGGGTTTTACCTCTCGAACGGGAGTTTATACCTCCCGAACCAAAAGATCTATCATAATCTCTTCACCTCCAAAATTTATTTCTTGTCCATTTTCATCAGTGATTCTAATATTAATGTTGTTAATAGTTTTTCTTGTAATAGGGAAATATATTAATGTTTGTGGAATTACATTTAGTCTATAACCAATGGGTACAGTAAAAGCTGGAAAACTGAATATTAAATTTGATAGTTTACCATTTATATATCCTCCTTCAATAATGTCACAATGTACAACAATTGAATTTATTTCAGTTATTTTTGGAATCTTCTCACCTAAATGATAACCTTGACTATAGCTTTGTTTATTAAATCCTAATAGTTTTGACAATGATCTATCATGATTAAAATCAACTTCATGATTTTCGTCTAAAGTAAGAGAAAATTTATTAACTGCCGGTTCAACTGCAAAATGTAATTGTTTCTTATCTTTAAATGGTACACCTAAATTTCTCTTAATTTCATTTGATATTGATTCAACTTCGTAAGAACCAGGAAGAAAAGTTAGTACTTTCCACGTTTTGCCTTTATCAGTAGAATATCTAAATTGGTCATTCACATCTTTGATAACGTTTTGAATAGTGTTAAATGTAGAGAAACTAGTCAATGCAATTTGATAATTTTTATTTTGTTCCAAATGTAGAATGGGTTCTAAATTACAAGTGTGTGATGAGGTAGTTGTTATAATTTTTAACGTCGTACTAAATTTTGATGAACCCAAAATCTCTGTTAGATTTTCTAAATGATTATTAATTTTGTCTAAATCTGCTGAACACATTTTTTAGTTAAAATTTTGAACAAATATCTTTTATCAAATACTATTTTTATAAACAATTAAAAACAACAACATATTTCAGCTACGGGCGAAGCCCTGGAAGACATCTCAGATGTCCCGTTATATACTTTTATAATCCTCTTCATTTAGAATCTTCTTTTCTAACAGTCTTTTCAATATAGCATGAATTTCATTGAAACTAGAATTATGTCCTTCTTTTATTGCCGATATTAAAATATTTAATCTATTTAGTAATTCTTGTGGATCATCTGGTAAAAATACAGTTGTTTCTGTTTTAAAACCTTTTCCTACTTTAACTCCCGGTGATAATAAATTTTCTAATTGTTTATAACGTCTAAGAGATTTTACTGCACCAACTCTATCTAACATAGCTTTATATTTTATGAGATCTTCTACAGCATAATTATTTAAATCTGCTCCTCTTAAAAGATCAACAAAATTTCTATCTAAATTAAAAGGAGATTTATCTGGTGAAAAAATTAAACCTCGAAAAGGTTGTGGAAATATTTCTTTTTGTCCGAGATAAAATCTAGGTATTGTTTTTCCATCTATAAATGAGATAGAATGTTCAAATTGCATAGATTTTGGTAATTTCTTATTAATGTTTGATTCTAGTAATCCATAGTCATCTAATATAGTTTTGTGCTCTGGATCTGTTATATCAATTTGTTTATCATTATTTGTAAGTTCTTTTTCAAGAGTTTTAAATGGTTTCATAGTTTTTTCAAAATCAGTTTTTACTTGCTCGGTTTGCTGCATTTTTTCAAACATATCAGATTGAATACCAGCTTTTATCATTCTATGTTGAAGATGATTTTCTTTCATAATATTTCTTTGTTTTATTAACTCTTCTAATTGTTTTATTCTTTTTTGATTATCAGCTCTAATTTTATCCATTTTTAAAATATAATATTTGAATTTTGTGGTAACATTGGAATACAACAAAAACATTTTACTGAACAAATTATTTTTTTTATTGCTTTGTTGTCTGACATCTTTTCGTTTAAAGTTTTCTCGTTTTAAGTTTTGTTTAATAAAGTTTTGCTTAAATTTTCGCTTAAAGCTCTTCTAAAAAAAATTTGTCATTTTCTTCATTAGAAATTTTACCATCACTCGAAATTTTGCCATCCTGTTTATTCTTATCATCAACTTTTTCTGACTGTAATTGAAAGGTTTGATTTACTTCATTAGCTATTTGATCAAATTTTTCAATCTCATCTAACGTAATAACATTATCATCACATACTCTTTGAAAGTAGTAATGTAGTTTATCATAGACTTCTTTAATATGTAAATGCTTAGTTTTTAATGATTTTCGTTTCTTAGTTATTAAAGATTTATCTAACATTGTAACAAGTGAAGTTGCAAAAACACCCGTACCTGTTAAAGCTGTAGCAACTACTGGAATTACTAAAACACCTGAAGATATAACAATTGTTAAAGCACCTAAACTTATTGTTAAGAATATGCCAATTCCTTGTGTTACATTCTTAACTTTAGTCCATCTCTTTCTTAATTTTTTATAATGCTCTAATCTTAATAATAATTGAGATTCCTTGTCTTTCATATACCTAACTCTATCTTTGTGTTTTTCTTTGTTCATTTTTTCAATGTCCATTAAAGTAGAACTACGTTCATATGATAACGAATGATATATTCTTGCGGTTTCTTCCACTTTTGTTTCTTCCTTTTTTAAAGAAATATTTTTAGTCGCATGATATATTTTAAAAACCTGAAAGATGGATAAAATTCATGAATTTGAAATTCTCAACTTTTATGATTTTCGGTGTCCTGGAACGGTCATGATTTTAAGGGGGGTGAAAATTGTAATTCTCAAATTTTGAGATTCTTAACTTTTATGATTTTCGGTGTCTTTGAACGGTCATGATTTAAGAGAGAGAAAAAATAATCTTAATCTCAAATTTGAGATTCTTAACTTTTATGATTTTCGGTGTCCTTGAACGGTCATGATTTCAGCAATGAAAAATGTCATAATCACACACTTGAGATTTTGAAAAATTTGAAAAATTGGGTATTTTTAAAAACGCCTAAATTTATAAATTTAGGTCTCCATAACCTGAAAAAGGGTTCAAATTCATGAATTTATGTCGTTTTTAAAGATACTATTTTTTCAAAAAATGGTACTTTTTAAATGGTCTAAATTCATGTATTTAGGTCTTAAAAACCTGAAAAAGGGACAAAATTCATGAATTTATGTCGTTTTTAAAGATACTATTTTTTTGAATTTTATGGTGTCCTGGAACGGTCTTTTGCCCATTACTAGAATCACCTGAATCTGCGAACACAATCTGTATTAATAGCCGTTTGCTTCATGCATTAATTCATTGTATGTATTAAAACAACTAAATTCGTTGCTGATTCTGGAAATCAAATCTTTTTCATTTTTTTCCAAAAAAATAAAACGGAATAATACTGTATGTATACGTTATTGGATCGAGCTATATTTACTCATTCAGGGAACCATTTATGACTCTAACACACTAATGCTTCATTTACGTACAGAATAAACCAATCAGAAAAATGATAGATGACTCGAGTAATTTGGCAGTAAACTCTAAAGCTAATTGGATGCTATAGCATGTTCTTCCAATTTGGTGGTAGTATTTGATTATACATGTATAGTGCAGGCATGAAAGGAATTACCATGAGATTGGTATTATCATTTTTTCCTTATTCATTCAACATATCAGTAAGGTTATACCATTAATTTTTCTTGATAATTGATGCTGTCAATGAGTAGTAGGCCTGTGTCGATAATCTGAAGCTCAGCTGAATGTCCCATAACTTCAGAATAGAAATTATCAACACAATATACCTTATTTTTGATTGCCACTGGGCGGCCAAATCCTCCTGCCATTTGAAGTCTTGCTCCATCATCCATCCAAAGTGTATAGACCTATGAGATGAGACATCTTCCAGATGCAGTTCGGCTCACTAAGTTCTTGTCGAATAAGTCGCTCATTGTAACGCGTTTCGCAATCGCTTCTCGACAGTCGGCTACTGGCTCGAGCGCTCTCACTGAAATGTTTTCACGTCTTTTGACAGAGGACCGTCAGTTCCAGCCAATTTAACTGTTATTTCCAGCCATAGTATTCGCAAAACGAATCATGTCGATTGTTTTCAATCCGAACCCTAAGCGAACCATATCCGTCGAATGCTTCATTAACTCCCGCTCTTGGCTGTCGATTAGGGATGGTGGGTTACCAGGATTCGGATTGATAGAAGTTTCAACATGTCTTCTCAATGTAGTCTCGAGAAAGCCGTATTCCTGGATTGATATTCTGCTTACTTCCTTCTTAGTAGCAGGAATACGTGTTTGCCGATCCATCGTCAGCCAAGTAATGAAAAAATACTTGCTTTTCAATGAATTAGCTAAGTATCTAGCAGGTGTATTTTGATCTACTTTGATTTTCATTGAGTTTCTAACTTATAACAAATGTTCAGTCAATATATAGTGTCTGTCGGTAATATATCACAAGTTGTTGACTTTCCCACGATGTGCACGCATAAACAGCGAATTTTTGTCACATATCTATGAGTAGTTAGAATTGCGGACGCACTGATAGTGGATACGAACATGGATAGGAACATGTGTTCCGAATTGCGAATGCGAACATGGATATGAACATGTTCCGAATTGCGAATGGATGCGAACATGGATAGGAACATGTAAATAGGAACCGCGTTCCGATTGATAGGCGAATTGAGATCATACTCAATGATTCGGAACGCCTTGTTCCGAAATTGAATTAGAGTATGTGAATTAGAATAGGGATGCGAACATCTATTTCGGTACTTAAACAGGTGTTTGTTTTGAGACTGCTTGCTCAAATGCGACAATTGTGGCCATTGTGACTATGATGACAATTTTATTTATTTTCATAACTAGGTTAAGTTATAAATACGTGGAAGTTGCTTGATGGTTAGTTACCCAATTTCATGGATTGTTGCAAGAGACCTTGGTTATTCGCTAAATGCTATAGAAACTGTTACAAATCTAAATGAAAATATCAAAGCTGGTGATTTAGTTGAACGACTAATGGGTCTGGATGAGCATACCATGAATGCTAAATTGGATCGTAGTTGGATAGAAGATTTCTCAATGCTACATTATAAAGACAGTGAAATTAGGAGGATGAAATTGGAACTTTCTGAAACGGAGATAAAAAAAGTGAAACCTTCAATTGATTTATCAAAATGTTCTAACAATGAAAGTGACTTCAGAAAGAAATTAGAAACAGAGACGTTTAAACTATTATGTGAACGGAACTGCATTAGGTGTTTTGAACGGGAAAAATCCCTTCTCTTGTTACCATGTTCTCATTTTGTCATGTGTTCTACATGCTATATACCCTTGGAAACTACATTTTGTCCCCTTTGTGATGAAGAAATAATTTCAACAGTCACTGTATATCGTTCATGATGAGTCATCATGCGTGTCTGTGATTGGTTGCTATTGTGCAGCTTTTGTATATAAGGTTATTACACTTCTATTACAACCATACTTGTTGAGGATTGTATACATTAATAAACATGCCATTTACCACGATCATTCCTGTTTCAATTATTCACAAAGACAATCTGTTTACTAGCAAGATTTTCTACTCTGCAAATGATGTTATTGGTTACAAAGCTGATCTCATAGATCTGATGGAGGATATTGTCACATTCTATCATTGTGAAGATGATATTGAACTTCAGAAACTCTTAATGAGGACATTGACCAATGCCCTTACGCGAGTACTACGATTTTGGCTCGATGAAGTGTTCAAGCCTCTGAGTTTGACGGAAGCTATTCCACAGAGTTCTCGTTGCTATTGTGAAATGAGAACACGGAAATTGAGGACTTGTTTGCATGATATAATCGTATTTAGCCACTATGAGGAAAATGGTGGTAAATTCAAGGTGGACATGTTTACCGGACCCCCGTCGATGAGCGTCAATGTGGCAGTGCAAGATGATCGGGACATAATCAAGTTTAGAGCGTACTATGCTAATCTTTTAAAAGTCTTCGCTTCAAAACCATGCTGTTCATGCTGTCCTCTATCAAAGGATTTAATGTGTAATATAGAACAGCTTATAACTGCAACGACACAGACCTTGAGTGATGTTGATGACTACGACCTACCATCTGTTACCGTTTGACTTTGTTGCATGGAACTAAGCAAAAATGTATATTTTTATAAATGCTTTGCTTTTAACACAATAAAAATGACTGCAAAACGAAAGGCATCTTTTTCTCGGAAGAATGGTTCTTTTAGACCTTCAAGTCAGTTTAAGAAGGCGTTGCGAAAGTTAAACAGCATGCGAAACAATAAAGTTAAGTGCAAATTAATTCAAAACTCCAGTGATGATTTCATTCGTGATTTGGCTTTTGCAATACACAAATGCCTCCCAATATACAAGCCTTTATTGAGTACTGATTCTCTAAACAGCATTAGAAAATTTTCAAATCCAAGAAGCAGTGATATGAAAAGGCGGAACTTAGTTCAGCGTGGAGGTGGTGGGTTTTTGAATATGTTGAATGATATTGGAAACAGCATTTACAATGTACTCAACAGTCCACTAGGGAAAGTTGTGGCAGGTGCCGCAGTGTTGCTGTAGACGACGAATCATGGATTGACACGTCATCATTGATTGATGACTCATGTGAATATGTATATAAGAGAGACGCGCTTGTACTCTTTAATCACTTTCAAGCTGTCATTCATCACTGACGGTTGAAAAGCTCCGAATAAGTACAACATTGAATTATGTCTCAAAAAATGTTTATAGTTTGAGAGGAGAGCGACTCATTTGAACGTGATCTCTTTAAATTCCGACCGACAAGGAAGGTTCAAGGGATTGGAAATACCTTTTACTTCCAAACGTTGAGCTATGGTGACGATGGTTTCTACCTTCAAGTTCCATTTTTCCACAGTAATGGTATGTCTTCATCTGGTTATAGCAACATGAGACAAATGCGAGTAACCTTTCCGAAATGGCAGCAGATGATACTCAAAACCATCGACTCTTTGGCGAAGGAATGCGTTGTGTTGCCCGAAAGTGCTCCTACACATTGGAGGAAGGCGTTAGAGGAAGGAAGTGGCTATAAGGATTTACCCGAGTTCGATACGCTATTCTTGAAATTGTCCGATCACTTTCAAGCATTCGATCTACTTGGAAATACAATGGAGTGTGATGATCTGAAGCGCGGACGATACATGGGTTTAATACACGTCAACGGTCTATACATTGGTGCTCACGGCTCAACCGGAAAAGTGGCATCGTTACAAATGAAAGTTCTACAGTTGGTTTATGAGCCAATGCCGATTGATAAGTGTCTAATCACCATCGATAAATCTACTTCAAAAGATGGGAAGGATGTTGAAGAAAGCAAAAAGCGGGGACGGAAATCCAAGGAAGGGAGTGTTAAGTTGAAATTGAAACGCCAAGATGCTCAAATTGACGCGAGAAGTTATTTTAATGCTGACATTGATGAGGAAACACAAATGCTGTGAATGTGAAATGAAAGTTTCTAAATGTAAATAAAGTTGTTATGGAACATGACTTGTTTTATTCTAAGCAAACTGGTGGGTGTTGGTCTTTAAAGCTTTTGAAATTTCAGGATGACAGATTTTCGCCTATTCACTGATCGCACAATGTGTGTGGCCGGACCAAGTCAGTCCGGTAAAACTACTTTTGTAACTCAATTACTACAATTTAGAAATGAGATGTTTAATAAAGAAATTAAAAGAGTTAAATGGTGTTATGGCATATTTCAACCACAACTACATTCTGCACTTCGCCAGAAAGGTTATGATGTGAAGCAAGGGTTACCGACAACTGAAGACATCAAAGCAGGTGACTTACTAGTATTAGATGATCTATTACGTGAAAGCAAATCTTCAAAGGATGTAACTGAAATGTTCATTCAAACTGCACATCATAGGGAAGCTTTTATTATCTATATCACCCAAAACATTTTTGATGGAGGGAAAGAGCAAAGAACTAGGAGTTTGAATACACATTATTTGGCAATATTTAAAAATCCAAGAGACAGCAGTCAGATACATCATCTCAGTAGACAGATATTACCTCAACAACCTAAAGTTCTTTCAAAAATATATGAAGATGTAACTAAGAAACCACATGGCTATCTATTTATTGATCTAACCCAGGAATGTCCGGAACGACTTCGATTTCGAACAAATATCATACCTAATTCCGCTGAACCAATGACAGTTTTCTCGGTTCACAGTTAGTTTTGAGCAATGTACTTTGTTGCCTTATTATTTTCAAACATGTCGTATTCAAAGATGGTAGTCATTCCTCAAGAGGAGTATGTACAATTGACTACATTACAAAGTGCACAGGAAGTCAAAAATATAGATCAACCTATTACGAATCAACTTAAGGAACTAACACAAAAGGATATGGAAATTCAGAAGATTAAGGATCCCTATCGACGAATGCAGTTAGCAGCTGAAAACATTGATGAGAGGCGACAGATTCGTGATAAGTTGCGACGATTTATAACCTTGTCAACACCTCAACCATATCGTGTGCGCGCTGAGCGATTATTTGACTTCATTGATCCACATGTGAAGTTCAATGAGAGAGGGGAGATAATAGATGAAACAACTGGTAATGTTATTAGAAATAGTCACATAGATGACCTTCTGCAATATGCTGTTAGAGATGTAAGGCGAAAACTAGGTGCACCACAAGGGTGGTCATATTTTCAGAAAATTTTATCTGATCAAAATGTACCACACAATATTATTGGAGGACCGACTGTGAATGAGTTGGACAAGGGTCACTTACAAGATGAAACAAAAAGTAAAACACCCACGATGGCGGTCAAGCGAGAGCTTCATGATCCCGATGATCTTCAACCAAAAAGAGCTACTAGGCGCTCAATGCGTGTTGGAAAGGATTATAGTAAATATTAAGCAAATATAAATTAAGCTTTGCTTCTCTCATATCATGTCGCTACAAAAGTTTTGCTGCTGTTTGAAATCTGCGCTCGAAGGTAAAGGAGAAGAGGGAATAGAGGTTGATATCAATTGTGTTAGCAGTTGCTGTGGGAGTAATACGCGTGCAAATCAGAACAAAGACGATGAGTACAGCAGTGAAACTCAGAAAGATTTATTACGACTTAAATCACCCCGCAAGTTTCAGTCGTCCGGAGGTTCTAGCTCGTGCAGCAGGTGTGGGGATAGAGAAAGTCAAGAAGTGGTTAAGGAGTCAACCGACTTACACTCTTCACAAAAATGCGAGAAAGCGGTTTCCAACGAGAAAATATGTTGTTAACAATATAGATAGTCAATGGCAAGCGGACTTGGCTGACATGCAACAGATATCACAGTACAATGATGGCTATAAATACATCTTAACCGTAATAGATATTTTATCTCGCTATGCTTGGGCACGTGCGCTGAAATCTAAACGAGGACCAGAAGTTGAAGCGGCTTTTCAGAGCATTTTCGATGAGGGGCGTGTTCCGCAAAGAATACAGACCGATCAAGGGAAGGAATTCGAAAACTCTCATGTTCGAAGTCTCCTTAAAAGTCATAATGTGGAATTGTTTAGTGTCAAAAGTGCTTATATAGCTGCCATGGTTGAGAGGTTCAATCGCACACTGAAGACAAAAATATGGCGCTATTTCACTGCAAAAAATACACATGTTTGGATAGGTGAGCTGCAGAAATTTGTTAAGAATTACAATGAAAGCTACCATCGAATCATTAAGATGAAACCTGTCGATGTTACCCCAGATAATGCGATGGATGTATGGCTTCGATTGTATGATAAGAAAGCGAAAAACATTTCCAATGAAAAGAAAATAAATGTTGGTGATAGAGTTCGGATTTCAAAGGTCAAGTCTACATTTGAGAAGGGGTATCTACCTAATTGGACTGAAGAAGAGTTTTTTGTAGATAAAGTAAATACAAAATTTAGACCCACCATGTATAAATTAATAGATTACCATGGCAATCCAATTGAAGGAAAATTTTACTCTTATGAATTGCAAGTAGTAGACAGAAGTGAAGAGGTGTATATGATTGACAAAATAATTAGGAAGAAAGGTCATGGCAATCAAAGGAAATATCTAGTTAAATGGAAAGGATATCCTGATTCATTCAATAGCTGGATAACGCACCAGGATCTACAAAATGTGGAGGTGGGAGACACTCGTAACTTTTAAGCTAATATAGCATGTGTCTTCTTACATATATGAGTTTAACATGTCTACTAACTTCAATATCATTCTTCCAAGCAATAGCAACCCCAAGATATTCCCAAGTAACAAACCATCTCTATACTCTGTTGAATTCGCTAATCCAATTACTCTGCATGGACCCCATGAAGTTGCTCTAACTGAAATTACTTATTACAACGATATCAGTTTGCTAAAGAACAACTATTTTGAATTACATAAAGAAGTACGAGAGAAGGATGATTGCTTTCGCATATTTCAAAATAGTCTACATGGTACATGGGCTTTTCATCATCTAACTTTACATCCTTTTTCAACATCTTTACCATCTGTCCAAAACATGATTAAAATTCAAAAGGCATTTGCAACGTCAACTTTTGATTCTAAGGTTCCCACAATGAGCTTGTAAGATACAGAAAAGGAAATCGGTAGAATGTTTGAACGAATAAATGATCTCTTCAACCTGACTTTGAATAAATTCTACAAACCAGTCATAAAGGGGTCAACAAAATTGATGAAGGAAGGGAAGCATGTTCTTCTTGTATTAGGTAAGGATTTGAGTCATACTTTTGGGTATTCCAGAACAACTTTCTCATCAAGGTATTGGTACAATGGACGTGGGTGGAATTCGGAGAGGAAAGTCACTGATTTTCAATGTAGAATTGTGCCATTGTATGCATTACAAAAGAGGAGCATCCGAGTAAAAAATAAATTTGAGGTCATTAGAAGTGTTGAAGACTTTGCAAGAAAGTTTCAAGGATCAGTGCCAGAAACGTTAATGACTTGTGAATATAAGAAAGAGAAAGTAACTTTATTTACTGTTGAAAAGGAGGTAGAATTTATTGTTTTTACTAAAAAGACACCATTGGAAAAGTCTGAGTCCGCTGTTATTGAATTCGGATCTGAAATGATTGGGATGTTTAAGGGCCTTGAAAGCGCACCTTGGTTGACAGAGTTAAATGATACATTCAAGGTTCAATTGTCCTCTTCTAAACTCAAAGCATCAACAAATGCTTCATGGGATATCCACGTATACAGCGAAGACATATTGGGTGATGAATTGTCTACTTCCAGTGAACTTGTAAAAAGAGTTAATTTGAACATTGAAAGCTTGAAAACGCCATCTGAATTGTGTACAAAGTTAAATGAGTTTGGTGTAGATTACCTTGATGCAGATGAATATCACTTTTCTTATGATCCACATAAGAAACGCATGATTCTAAAGGTAGGGAAGAACTCTCTTATCAAGCTGGATAGCGTGTTAACGTCCACATTGGGATTCTCAAAATCAACTATTTATGAAGGCTCATCAATAGGCGATACAGCTCCATCACTAGAGCGTGATATAAGTAACTTATACGTCTATTGTAACATTATTGAATATACAAGGGTTAGAGACATTGAGGCCCCACTTCTGCGCACATTTCCTCTCTCATCCGTAAGGAAGCAACTAATCAATCGAGAATTTATTAACACGATGTATGTACCAATGAGCAGAAATGTCATCAATAGAATTGACATATCAATTCATGATGATACAGGTGAAGTAGTACCATTCTGTGGTGGTGTTACTGTTTTAACACTACACATCAGGACACGAGATTAAGGCTTTACGCTATTGTGGGATCTATAATTATCTACAGGACATAATTTCAGGCATTTACAGTGGTCCATCCTATCAGAGCGGCTATCCCGTGTTTGCTGGAGGTAGACGACAAGTTGGAGGAGGCATATTCGGTGCACTAAGACGTATGGTTCTACCAACACTCAAAAAGTATGGCGTACCATTCATGAAGCGGGTTGGAAACAGAGCTTTAGACTTTGGTGCAAATGTTGCAGCTGATGCACTTCAAGGGGAGAATATCGGTGAATCCATGAAATTGCGTGCACAGCAATCTGCCATAGACGCATTAGATGATTTAACAAAGACGAGGCGTACAGTTCGGAAGAAACGTAGGAAGTCAAGACAAGTTGGATCAGGTCGAGTTACTAAGCAAAGGCGTAGGAGAAGTAAAAAGCCCACCAGAGCAGCACGTTCTAAATCAAGACGTCGTGTGAAAGCAAGAAAGCGCAAACGAAATTCCACAGCGACTGGAAACAAGTCAAAACGAAGGAAGACAACATATTTGTAAAGCTAATACGATGCAGAGTATCAATTCGGCTTTGTGTTTCTTCGATTCACCGCCTCATCAAACTGACATTATTTCCTCAACTATTGTTGATATAGTCCCCACAACAAATATCGATGGTAACCAACAGCCTATTCAGTTTGATATACCTGCTAATCCTCAAGATTATATTGACTGTCAATCCATTGATTTAGAATTGTGTATACAAATTAAGAAGACTGATGGTACCAATATTGATTCAACTAAGGATAAAGTGGGATTGACAAATCTTCCTATTACCAGTCTATTCTCAGATGTGTATTTAATATTGAATGACAAACAGATTGAAGGAGGGGATCGAGCATATCCCTATGGAGCATACATAAATACAATGACGCAATTTCAGAAGCAAGCTAAACAGTCACACTTGCAAGTTGCCGGCTGGTATGATGATCAGCAAGGGAAATTTGATGAGGTTTCAAATGGAGGTTTAAAAAAACGAATGGAATTGACAGCAGATTCAAAGGAATTATACTTGAAAGGACCTGTCTATCTTGATTTCCTTCGTCAATCTAGATATCTACTATCACAGGTTAAAATGCAAATAAAATTTATTCGTGCAAATCCTGAGTTCGCGTTAATGGCCTTTGGAGCTACAAACTATCAAATCAACATAAGTAGTGCCGTGCTCAATGTAAGGAGAGTAACAATGAACCCGTCAGTCATCAACGAGCATGCGACAGGACTGAGGGAAAGCAATGCAATATATCCAGTTTTATCACAGTGTGTTAACAAACTTCACAATTGGTGCGGGATCATCCTCTCATGCCTACCCAAATCTTTTTCCCACTGCGATGCCGAAGGCGGTGTATATCACATTTGTGGAAAATGAGTCATTTATTGGTGCTTTTGAAAAGAATCCATTTAATTTCCAACACTTTAACGTTAGTAAACTAGCACTCTATCAGGATGGAAAATTTGTTGCTTGCAAAGCTTATGAGCCTAATTTTAAAGAGGGTAAATTTGCACGTGAATATGGTTCTACTTTCACTGCACTGAGCATGTTTAACACAGATGATTCAAATGGAATTACAATGGATATGTATAAAAATGGTTACTTCTTCATTATATACAATCTCACAGCAGATGCAGATCTAGGCGGTGAAAGCGTAGGAGTTACAAAGCCTGGTAATCTACGACTAGAGGTGTCATTTGAGTCACCTTTGAAGAAAACAATTACTTGCCTCATTTATGCTATCTATGATAGCAAAGTTGAAATAACGAGAATGCGAGACGTAACTGTCAGCTATCAGAGATGAGTAACTTAAGCAACATACAAATCTTGAGGAAAATGTGAAATGCTCATCCCTACTCCAAGTCAATATTTCTTGATGTCTTTTCTAGAGATAATTTATCTAATTCAATTCCTTTCTATCCTTGTTCGCTTATCATCAATACGGACAGCAACAATCTTCCTGGTAAACATTGGGTTGCAGTGTACATCAATCGCTATAAAGTGGCTGAATATTTTGACTCTCTTAATCTACCTCGCTTACATGACATTGCATTATGGATGAATAGGTTCTCCTGGACGATTAAGAAAGTTACATCGTTTCCACTTCAAAGCAATGTATCTCTCATGTGCGGCGGTTATGTGCTATATTTCATCAACGAGAGACCATTGAAAAATAACTGTAAAAGTGTTTTACAACTTTTTTCGAAAGACTGCTATAAAAATGATGTAATTCTTACAAAGTATATTGAAACTGTTTTGTAATAAAGTTTTATTTTATATGTAAATATCCTTGTTTTATGTTCCAAATCGTTGGGTTTAGAGGGAAAGCAAAACATGTTTACATTTCAATATGTATTTACAAATATACAGTTCTTTTCTAAATATTTACATAGCTGCAATGTAGATTTCACAAATATTTTTCTCAAATCACATAGGATGGGAGGAACATCATTTATGTCTTTAATGCCGGTTATCACAATCTTTCCATTATGGAATACATGAACATGATATGGGTGCCAGTTAGTCATCTGTGCTGCTGGAAATAGTTCCACTTCATAAGTGAGATTATTTGATGATGTGACTTTACGAAAGTCATAATGATAGTTCAATTCACATAACACAGTCATTGTCTTCACTTCCCATTCAGATAATGAGTCACTAAGTAAATTTTCCAACGTAGAATGTAGATATGGTAGATCACCATCAGTGAAGCCACCAACACACTGGATTGTTCCATTTGGTAAGAATAGGATAGTCACATATTTATCCTTCCTCTGTATCCTCCATGTTAACATTGAGGGTCTTCCCAGATGTAGATTCGTTGTCGGCTTCATCTTGTGTTTTATTAATAACCATTGCTTTCGATTGGGAATGTTCCGCTCGATTTCTTGAAGATTGAGTTTTGAGTTTACTTTTGTAGTTAACATGCGATTCACGACTTCCATCCGCTTGATGTCCTCCATCCTTAATAAATGAAATCATATGTGGTAGTATCTCTTTTGTAAAGTTTCTCCATGTGACGTCACTGAAACGGAAAAATCGATAGTCAATATCTTCTCTCTTTGGTGAACAGACGTATAGCTTGACGGTAGAGTCACACTTTATCCATACCTTCTGATCGAGGGGAATCTTCATCCGTGTCTTATGGTTGTCAATCAGATCAGCAAAGTCTTTCAGTGAAGATAATGCGTCAAGGCTAATGCAAACGCCACGATGTTTTCCACCACTATTTGTTATTAAGTGACGAACGACTACTTTCTTAGAATTTGTTATGTGAATGCTTTGTGAGTCATTTAATTTCCATGTTCTAATGTAATGAGGCATGTTTTCAAATATAAACCTAAATTTATTTGTTTGCATAAAGCTTGCTATTTTACATCTCAACATATCGGAATGATGTTGAGTGCTACGTCTTCAATTCATAGTAGGACTACCTATGTTTTAGTAATTATTTCTACACATCGGAAAGATGTAGAAATTTCATTTTATATTTAATCTACCTATATATTATTAAGCATGACTACGCAGAAATGTAGTGATTGGTTAGTTTACTTTGTTAAATTTCTTAAACTTCTACGTCACCTGTAGCAGGAAGGCATCTCCTTCTCTTTGAAGGTGGGGGAAGACCTAAACTATAGTGTCCATATGGTAGAGATAGATTTTTATTTAACCAACAGCGCTTATCCTCCCAAAGTGAAAGTCCTCGCTTTCTAAATGATTTTGTAGTGACTACGTGATTTGTTGAATTTATAATTGTCATTTCCTCATTTGTATCTTTCTCACTGTAGTCCACAGTCCTATAATCATTATGTTGTAATTTTTTAACTGCAGCTCTCTGCACTCCTTTTGCCCGCTTTATGCTATCACAAGTTGAATCTAGATATTTCATTGAATACATTTTTGGTTTTAGCAAGATCATTTCCTCAAGCAACTTTCCCGCACACTCATCCTTAAAACAACCTAATCTGGCTCTGTTTGTTACTGAGTATAGTCGGTGATGACTGTCATAGTTTGAAGAGTCAAATTTTTCACCAAAATATAGCAGTACATCCTCCAAGCTGACAGATGGTGAGGTGTACAAACATAGGAAAAAACTATCGGTATCACCTCCACAAAGCCGCGTTCTATTTATCAGTGGACATCTTTTCAAATCATTGTAGTATAACTGGTACATTTCCAATTTGCTATAGTCAAGTACCGCCTGACCAACATAAATCAATTTATTCAACATTATTGAAGGTTTATACATTTCCATACCAACTAGATCTTCATCAAATATCTTATGCTGTACATAGAGAGGATGATTTGATAATTTTCGACATTGTTCCACGCTGTTTACTAATTTGAATTTTCTCCTTCGTCTTACATTTTCCATTGTTTTACCATATAAAGAATTATTTTTCAACTTATAAAATGACTTTTCAAAGTTGGTACTTGATTGAGCTCTCTTTTGTGAATTCATATCAATGTACGTTCTCAACCATGGCTTTTGTGTGAACTTTATACCGTTGTGAATTTCTGTGATTTTCATACCCATGGATAAATAAAATTTTAATATTGAATAGTGTACAACATAATTTTCCCTATTGAATTGATGAAGCAAGAGTTTTTTAGTTGAACTGAATTTAGTGTCTGGTCTTATTTTCCTATGTAAATCCTTCATATAAGTTGAGAACATATTTTGCTCTACGGTCTGCATCTCTGGCGCTAATGGGAAATCGGCAGTGTCATCATGTATGTTTGCAGGATCTTCCAAGTTCAAATCAAAAATATAACCAATTTCACCATCATCATCGATAGCTTGTATATTTTCTTCGTTTAGAAAATAGCTTACTTCACTATCACTCAACCATTTAAAATTTGAATGTGGTAGACTCTTACTGAGCGAAGAACCGTAAAGGTTATTGACATCAATGTAAGATAAGTGACGACTTTCATTTGTATTATTTTGTAATTCCGAAATGCGTGCACGTGATCTGTGAATGTTCGTAAAAGTCATTCCACCCCTTATTCCTCTTTCGAAGAGATTATACATACTTTCATCTTGTATGTAGTGTGGAGGATCATTAGATGTCAAATTTAAAGCTGAAGTAAAGCTAAGATGTGGAAGGCTAACGAAATGGATAGGATCTACTTCATCTTCACTTTGACTTAGTGACCTAAAAACTTCAAAAATATCTGTCAGTAATAATACATCCAGTTTCAAATATGCAAGCATGTAATCACCAAAATTGTTACAATTGAAAGCAAACCACGCATTACTAGCGTGCTTATATTCTTCATCTGAACAATGTTCACGAGTGAGATCATTATAAAATTCACATTGTGGTGGCAGACATTTTTCTGACAATGTATTTAGACTTTTGAAATAACAGTAGGGAAACACACCCTTTTGATAAAGAATATCATCTGTTAACAGAGGAAATTCATTTCTTAGTTTTTCTACATGTTCATAAACTTGCAAGCCTCTTGCTAACTCACTCAATGATGCACTTAAAAATTGATAAGAATCTAAGAATTTTAACTTGAAGTATATTGTTTTTCCTTTGTATTCGTTCACAGGGACGCTGGCGGATAGAGTTATATACTTTTCAGCTGTTGCTGCTACTACTTCCAATTTCCATGACTTCTTCTTTCCAATTGCTTTATAGCAAACGATATGACTATCATAATTCTTAAAATTATGGAAGAAGATGGGTAGTTCCCGCCTATTTAGTTTTAATCGAAGATTGCATTTGCTGCATATTGTTTGCCTATATCTTCCTGTTAAATGGTCGTGATCTCTTACTTTTATGCAATCATCACTAAATACAGCTTTACATTTATTACAATTTTTTACATTTTTATGTTTTTCTTCTTCATCAGAAGAAAGAGACATTGGTTGCCGGCTTATTGCACGCTGATTATCATATAAGTTTTGAGCTATATTTTCTAGGTGATCCAAGAAGTCCATAATACAATTCTCTCCTTTGAAGACATAATATTTGTTTTCAAATCTGGACTGGAGAGCTTTATGCCAAACATGATAAACACCAACTGCTGCCGGTTTGTGTACTTTATTATCGATGTAGCACTCTATATCTGCATAAACAACTAAAGGAGGACTTAATTGATATTCCATGCTACTTGTACTTACCTCTAGTTGTTTAGGCATTCTTTCTATTTGTGCCTTTCCACGAACACAAAATTGATAATGTCGCTCCAAAGTTGTCTTATATGTAAACGATTGGGTACATCGATCACAGAAATGTTTATATCTTCTATTTATTTTTCTATATAATCTTGATAGTTTTCTGATTCCACAATAGTGTGCACGTTCATTGTTTATAATTAGTAGTATATTCACAGTTCGTTTACCAATAAAGTTGCTGCTATATCGAACACCTTTTAGTCCTTTTTCGTAAAGGTGAATGTTGATTTTAATGTCATTATTTTTCTCAAACTTAGGAATATCTTTAATTGATACGGGTGTAGAGATGTCATTCATATTTAGTTCAGATGTCCATTTACTATATGATTTTATCTCATTCCTAGAATATGATACATCATTGTAATGTAGCATTGATAGAACTGAATACAAGAAACAGTCATTTGCATTTGAATGTACATTAATTACAGCCTTCGAATCTTTCAGACTCTTTGGTAGATTAAATACTTCTCCACCAGAAAGTAATGGACTAGTAATAACATTGAATTCTATATTTAGTATTTCATCTATAACCCAATTGCTACCCTTATTTGCAAAAGCTTCAATATGACTTGAGAGACTATTTAAGTTATCTTGGAACCATGTATCATAGTCATAAATATAGTTTGTGGATGATGAAGTAAAGTGTGCGAGAAACGTTTCATCTTCCTGAGGATTTGATCGCACATAACGAATTTGTGCTACCAGACGACCACGTAGTTGAAAATTTTCTAGAAGGTTTGTCACTAAGTTCTCTAATATAGATCGCATACTTAATAAAAAGGAAGTTATATCTACTGTGTGTGCTGATGGTGCGATGTCGTATACACGAGCATGACCGTTGAGCGCGCTTTCGCTGAGACTTACAGTTCCATGATTATTTTGAATATTCATCTCACTATTTGTATTATGCATATTCATATGCTGACGGAATTTGCTTATAGAATTATACGTTTTACCACAGCGGGAGCAGCATTGCATAAAGATCAAACTATTATTTGAAGCGCTGATTGGTACATGTCTAGACGTTGATTCAGCAGTACTAGATTCGGGTATTTCACTATCATTAGCTGAGATACTTCGAGGATTTGAATTTAAATTACAATTACTTGGTTGCTTATCACAGACTAGATTGTGTCGCTTTAGATTATCCTGTCGTTTCGTTTCATATGGACACTTCCTACACTGATAAGTTTTTCCTAACTTACAAAACTTTTCATGGCGTTGCAAATTACCATTAAGAGTAAACGTTTTTCCACATTTAGAACAGACAACCATGTTTATTAAACTGGTGAGGATTATAATTTTGCAGACTATATATATATATTTTTATCATCCTATGACGTCACAACGATTACTAGCCAATGACATTTGTTCCAATCTACGATGAAATAAGAAGACAGGACTTGTATCAAATTCTTTTTCCATTAAGTTAAAAAGTCAAAGTAAAAGAAATTACAACTTTTGACACTTTATCATGTCACTGTGTGAGAGTTTCACATGCTGGCACTGCTCGCAACAGTCGGACGTTTCCTCCATCCGAGTCAGTCTAACTCGTGAAATGAGACCTTCACGATATACGATGTGCATGAGTGTCTCACGTTCGAATTGCCGATTGCCTCGGGCTACAGAAGAGGACAATAGCAAGTTTGACTGTGTCAAATTGCGAACAGACACAACCAAACCCCTATTCTCCTCCCTGAGCTTGCTCTCCCGCTGTTCAGCCATCCGAAGTCGTTGCTGGCACAACTTGAGTTTCTCCTCCAGTCGCTCATCACCTTCTAACGTTTCGTCAAGGTCCACATTATATTCCCGTAGAGGTAATGGAGCGGGAGCAGGAACAGGGACCGGATCGGGAGTAGGAGCAGGATCAGGAAAAGGGACTGGAGCGGGAGCAGGAGCAGAAGCAGGATTAGAAGAAAGGATCGGAGCGGGAGCAGGAACAGGTGACGTAGTAGGAGCTCGTGGTGGTGTGAGAACTCCTCGATGTTCGAGGATCGGCGTAAAAGGAAGCCGAGCGCTACAATTTGGCGACGCCCGGATCCGCGAGAAGGATATCTCTTGAGATGCGAAATCAATCACATGCTGAAATGAGAAGAAATAATTGTTTACTATCTATATGTCCTTATAATGAGGATAGAGCAATATAGATCTAACAAAATTTATAAAAATCATACCTCAGGAGTGACACTTGACGGATTGTCCCGAAACGAATTGTTCTGAAAATAGATAACACTGCTATAATTTTGAACCACATTTAACAAGAGAAATCATGAGATTTAGTTAATAATTATGTTATGTAGTTATCGTTAATTTCGATACTTACAAGAGAGCGTCTTGTGTTATCCTCATCAGAAGATGATGTCGCCGATGACGTAGTAGACGTCTCATCCGATGAAGACTCCGATGAGGACTCCGATGAGGACTCCCGTATCGTGTACGGACGCTCTTCATTGTCCTCAACTGATGTGGTCGTAGCCGGAGTTGAGGTGATGCTAGCAGCTCTGGATTTTTTCAGGGATAGGGATCGCATTACCTGAAGCGGTAGAAAAAGATAGAATGTTAAATGAGCAAATGGATGATGTATGATACATTAACAAGTGACGAGAGGGACTTATGAAAACGACTATAACAACTGTACTTACGGGACGTGGAGTACTTGACTCTTCTACCGCACTCAGCTTGGGAACCGGTGGTAGAATTTTGAACAGCTGCAAAGAGAATTAACGCATTATTATACATTGAGGGTGATTAATTTTTATCAACATGTCTTACATTTTTCATTTGAGGCAACTGTTTGACAACCTTTGTCTTCTTCTTCGCTGGAGGCCTCTCACACTGAAATGTTTTTGAAAAGTTAAATTTACTTCATACATAACGAAACAAATGTTCTTAACATCAATCATTTTTATTTTAAATTTAACTTGTACAGTTATCGGCACTCACCTCTAGATCGCTTGATGAAGAGTCACTATCAATGAATGCTCTTGATTTGAACTTTTGCTTTCTTTTTGTGGGAGGTTTTGCTGGTTCGGAACATTGGCTGAGTACTCCCTCTGCAGCCCTATCCTCCTTCGCGAAAAGCCTTGCCAATTTACTTTTTTCATCCTTTGAGGTTAAATTGCGTCCACCTCTGCCGTTTTCCTGCGCGCAGGATGCGTGTCTGCTGATGAAAGCCTTAGACTTGTCGTCATTTGCCATTTCCGTGCTTCGCACGTAGGACCGACAGGTGAGGCAATATACGTAGGTGCAGCCCTCCTTAAAAGTACACTCCTTGTGACCACTCTTACTGGCATGTCTCACCGGCTGCTTACATGCTTCACAAAAGTGAAATATTAAGCGCTGGCGTGCGAGGCTTGCATGACGAACCATTTCTGTAAGTCATGAAAAGCGTTTGTTATTATTTTATCTGTTAGCAAATGTGAATATCATTTAAGTGACTATTGCATAAATATTGGAAAGTAATTCTACAGTAATTGATTTTTTAACTTAGAAAAATATTTTCGAGATAGAAACCGAAAGTCGAAATGTTAAATTTACCTTGAAAAGGCTTGCTTACATATCAACTTGAAATTTGAAATCAGCTGATAAATTATTAATTTATTTCGAAATGAAATCATAGAAACGAAACTGATGTTTTAAAAAGATAAACATTTCTGACTTTGGTTAAACAACTTTTAATTTGTAAATGGTCCACAGACTATCACTTTGAAAACAAAATTAGCATTTGATTTATTTACAAATTTGAAGCACACTTTGGAAATTATTATCTTTATTTAAACACTTCATCATGTAAGCTTGTGTGCTTTATAAGTTTTGAAAATG